>CALNHX010001801.1:0-205218 GCA_940337035.1 Agriotes lineatus | reverse complement strand
GGTGTTACGAACATCCAGAAAATATTTTAGGCTCAAAATTAAAAGGCCATGGCAGATATATAGTTAACTTGGTGTCAACCAAGAAAATAAATTGAAGCTGGGACGTAACGACATTCAGAGGTTTACTTCAAACAAGCCGGAATTGCTTTGGATGCTAAGTTAAAATTTTCAAGATAAATTTGGAAAACAAATGCTAGTTAAAACTGTATGAAGCTAAATTGCAGCTCTATCTGAAGGAAAGGCATTATTGTTACAAGGCACACGCGATAGCACCAATATAGCAGCGAAATTATTTGACACATGGGTTGCGCGAAAATTTATCTGAAAGGATAATAGCGAGCTTGCATCGAAAGCCTTCAATATCATGCTACGTAAATCGCAGGCTAGTGGCCTAATTGTACAAATTCCGCTTACATTATCAGCAAAACAAGCATGTGCTAGTACTTATAGTATTACATGACATACAAAATGTTGAGGTAGAAGAGTTTAACGTTTCCCCTACTGTCATAAGGGGCGTTTCTCCCGATGAAACCCTTTATGAAAGTGGGCAAAGTATTGAGTTCTTCTATTGCAACAACAACACGGTCCCATTCCGGGATTTTATTTTTCTATGTTACATACTAAGATATTCAAAGATTCCCGCTTCTTTCAGTAACTGTTGCCGCATTTCTTTAGAGGTATTATTCCTGCTTGACACTTCTACGTCAATGTAGTTAAAGCTCATGACTTGCTCTTTGACCTTACAGTTCACCAACATGCGCTGTAGATTATTTTTCGAGTTTGCTATTATCACCGCAATATATCCCTTTGTGTTTACAATCCGTCCATTTTTTTATAGTTGTCGATATCTTCTACAGTAGTTCTGGTGTGGATTAAAATGCCATTATAGTTTCCATTTGTGAAAATCAGAGTCATCACACAGCTTCTCCGTTGCTTTCTAGTCTAGATTTTCAGTCGATTCATCATGAAAGAACTCGATATTGAATTTCACCATCATTACTGATTTGGTTTTTATCAATTTCCTATTTCTTAGCCTTATTTTTCATAGAAGAAGTGTATGATTTGTGCCTAAATTTTTCGAGTTAAGCTTTCTTACATCTAAAATCATATTCCAGGTAAATTGCGATTGTTATTATATAATCGATCATCGATTGTTACTCAATTGCATTCTGGAAGCTATAATTTTATCTTCAGCCATGATTATAAAGGTATTTTATTGATGCTTAGGTTATTTTGCAGCAAAAGTCAACTAATAGGTCTCCAGTATTGTATTGCCACCAGCTCATGAAAACATGGTAGTAATCTACTCGAGCGTTTATAGCACCCTTAATTAAAACATATTCATTTGTGGGTAGGTATGTTGTCTTTTACGTTGTGTCTTCGTAGAAGTGTCGTATTAGTTCTCTCGGTTTCGTAATATGGACACTTCTGAAATGGAAATCTGGCCACTTGCCTGGATGGTTTATTTTCATGTTTATACATATATCAAGTTTGTATTTACGTATTTTGCATTAATTAGGCTTAATATTATAATTAGTATAGTTGAATGTGCGCAGATCCGGTTCTCTTCTTGATTTCGGGGGTGTAGCAATAATCGCAACTTTGAAGCCGGTTCGCGGGGAACAAAGCATTAGCGCAGCGAGTCTTGCTCCATGCTGTATGTGGAAGAACGGCTTCTAGTGCATTGTGCGTAATCTTTTACCGCGAAATAAATAGAACTAGTTTAATAGGCATTGCAATTTTTCAAGTTTCCTATACATCCCGCTGTTCAGGGGCGATGACGCAATCCAGGGCGAGCCCAATTAGAAGGCTTAGTTGCTTCAGCGATAAGGGGTCGGTTCAGCTGTATGATAATAGCGTTGAAAGGAATTCGTTTATATACGTGAATTTTGCTGGGTTTTTATGCATACAATTGCATACAGGAATGCATTTTAAAAGACCGTTATTTCGCCGTTATTTTGCTATTGTTTAAATGGATATTTAAAGGTAAATTCAAGTAGCCTTAAGCTTTATTGCCCGTACAGTGTTTATTCGTATTTTTTAGAAATTTCCAATCATTTTAGGTGTTAATCCTATTTTATTTTGTTTTTTTTATCATTTTATATGTGTTTTAAAGTCAATATATGTGTGTAAAAAAAATTTCCTGCCTTGTGTATGTTAATTGAAAATAGTTCCAGCACTCGAGAACTCTACGGTTGCAGCTTCCTGTTTTTAGCGAAGGGTGATTATTCTTAATCACGAATGGGGTATTTAAAACGGATTAGTGCATACTGAGCTAGCAAGGTAAGCAAGCAGGGCAAATTAATTATTAAAATACCAAGGAATGTAAGACGGTTCATTTGAATTTAACATCTCAACGGAGAGGTAATACAAACGCCTTGTTTCACTACCTTCCTTTTCGGTAAGTTCGATTCATACATCTTGATTTTTCATATTCCACGTTCTCCGCTCAGATTTCTTCTTTTGTCGATTTACCTTTACTCGTTGCCAAGTCGTTTTCATATTATCTGTCCTGGGCGCACGGCTTGTGTGGTCCTATGAGCGGCGATTTGATCAATTTTTTTAAAGGGGTAGGTTGCTAGCTCGTTCTCCCAACCCTTGTCCTTTATCCGGGCTTGGGACCGCAATGGCACCTATGAGCCACTTAATCCAGCTATTACGTGTCACAGGAGGAGTTTTCCGCTGTAATTTTTTAATAATTATTTTATGTTCTCTTCTCATTTGTTTTAGGTCTTGATTAATTGTTCTGCTGACTGACTTCTGTATCATTTACTTTTATTGGGCCAAGTAGGCTCTTTGTAAACTCTTCAGCCGTTTTTCTTCTTCTTGGTACTTACTCATTTTGAATAGTATTTGATTGTATTGTTTTTACGTAATGGTTCGATATCTTCTTGTTGGCCAACCATTTCAATTTAGTGGTTTGGCTTGGTGATACGTTCCTCATTTCGATGTTTACTGACGTGTGTGTATACCATATTTTGTTAATTTCTTCTCTGCTGTATTTTAGCTCTTTTCTATTCTTTATTCAAATTTTTCCTGTTTTATTTGATATTTTGGTGTTCATTTTTTTGAGACTATTTTTGTTTTGTAGTCCAATTGTGTTGAGTTGCTAGTTTATCAATTTTTATATTCTTCCGCTGCACATTTTTGTAAATTCCTTTCTTTTGTTTTACTCTTAACCACTGCATCGCATTTCTCATTATTCTATTTCTTTTCGTATCTTATGATTGCTACCTACCACTGTTTTTGTTTCTCTTTCTATTGCATATTTAATGTCGTTATGGTCAGCCTTATTTCTAACATCCTCGTTGTAGGAACGTCGGTTTTTCCTCTTCGCTGATATCATCGAACAAAGCTAGATTGGGGAATTGTAGTCGAGTCAGGACTAGATTTTTGTTACTGTTGAAGTCTGTGAGGAGAGCCAGAGGCTTTTACCGCTTCGTTTATTTTGTTAAATTCAGCGCCACATTATTTTATATATTGTTTCGGTTCCCGATATGAACTCACTAACGATATCATTTTCCTGGTTATTAATATGTGGTCAATCTGTTTATTACTGTCGCTTTTCGGGAATTCTTGTGAATTAGTTCCTTCATTTCTTCGGCGTAGTTGAATAAATTTAGTCTCACAAAGGGAACTTTAACGTGCTATATATTCCTAGTTGAGCGTTGATGTCTCCAATTGTCATTCTCTCGTCTCAAGCAAAGAAAGGCGTGAAAAAATCATTAACTTCTATTATTATTAAGTTGGTTAAATTGTCAATTTTAGTCTATTTGTGGTGTCTGATATCATTGCATTGAATGCAACAACAAAGAAAATATTATTGATTAAGCAACTGTTTGTCCACCTTGTTTTTCAACTTCAGTACATTATTGCGGTAATCGAAAGATACCAATAATCATAATTAATGTTTTAAAAGTGAAAAATAATCAGTTTAAAATAAAAAGAGCAGTATGTGTATGCAACGTATTTAAACTAGATAAGATAGTAAAATGTGGAAAAATGTAAATAAGTCAGCTATGCTACAAGCCGACAAGAGAACAACTGAAACGCCAACGTGAAGATTAAAATATTAATCGAAAAGACTGAAAGAACTGCAGGTTTTAAATATTATTAAGAATTATTAATAAAGGAATGAGATGGGAAAAAAGAAAAAATACAAATATTAATCGAGATATAAATACCTGATGAGCATGTACCTAAACCGAGTAGTTTAGAAGATTCTTATCATCCAGTTTTACGAATTGTGGAGTTATGTCTGAAATTAATCTAATAGGGAAAATATTAGCAAACAAATGAAAACACTTTGTTTCAACAACTTGTTTTTCAAAAAATATTAATTTTCTTAATTAATGTTTCAATGATGCTTATACTAGCTAAATATTTTGCGATATTTATGTTTAAAAACACTGAAAATGATACGATACTAACAATCCAAAACGATACCGAAATACGAATTAAATGCAGACGGTTTAGTAGAACACAGCTTCAATGGAAGAAAATAGAAATAAGTTAGATAAGCTACAAAATTGGTAGGATTAAACTGGAAAATGGGGAAACAAAACCTTAAGCGAAATTTCCATATTTAAAATAACAAGAATTTTAGTAAAGAGCTGTAGTGGGAAAACGAAAAGGTTCCTATCCTAATTAACCTAACACTCAAGTTAAGGAGTTTTTCATGAAACATACAACAAGAAAATGTACTACAAGTGGTGGTTTCTTCAATATTATACAAGGAATTTTTAAATGTTGACACATTTTTTTACTAAAACTTTCTTTTTAATCATCTTGGTAAAGTATTTGCCAATTTACCGAACAATTGCAGCAATATTAGTTTCATTCCTTCCAAACAAGAAAAACCTTCCAAACTGATTCTTGAACGGAAATCATGGTTCTTTTAAGTCAATTGTTATTTGCAAGTGGACAAATTATTAAACGTTGTTACTACCGATGTCGTTGAAAAAACCAAGTGTTTAAAAGTGGAGCATGCAAGACTAAATAATAGACAATTAGCAGCTTAGGGTTTTCAGAATGTTATATAAGTATGTTGGCATAATAAAAATTAGTGTAACCGCCTTGTCATTACAGATGAAGCATGTGTTCATCATTATTACAAGAGTCGATGCAATGGTATTCCAAGATCTCCAGCCCTCCCAACAAGTGTAAGTTCACCCCTTCTGCAGGAAAAACAACGGTAACAAATATTTGGCAATCTCAGAAAAATTTTCTCGCTGATTGTCTAAAGAAGGACAGTAGTACAGCAACGGGAGAGTATTCTGCAAGCTTACTGGATCGCCTCAGAGATTCTAGTATAGCAATAAGACGCGGAAAAAATTGCGAGGTGTTTTACTGCTACACGACAATGCACCCGTGCATAATTTAAGAACTGCAAAAGCTGCTTTTGCTAATTGCGGCTTAGAAGAAATTAAAAACGCGTATTATAGTCGAGATATGACACCCACTGATTATTTTACTTCATCACAACCTGCCAAAGTATTATTTCGGAATCGACTATGTTTACTAATTTGCAATTTTTGCCACAACTGCTCAATTAATCGCAACCAAACCAAAATTACATGAAAGGTCTCATAAAACTGCATAACTTTTATGAAGATATCAACCGCTTTAGCGTTATAGGAAAGTTGGAAAATTAAGTTCTATCTCGAGAGTGATGTAACCTAGCAGATTTCTGCGCCAGTTTTTGTTGAATATTAAAGTAAAGAACTGAAAAGCTTTTGGACGGAATTCGTGGCGTGTCTTTGTTATGTCTTTACCGATTTGTATTCTCGCTACCAGTAATAGGCGTTAAGCGATAATGTAACTATGCCGTCGGTATGGTCTAGTTCAGTGGTTCCCAAACTTATTTGGCCAACCGGCCCCTTTTCAGAAAAAAAAAATTACTCAACGCCCCCTGGAAATCTACATTCTTTAAGCGAACAAACAGAAAGATATTGTAGTGGTAGCTTCTTGAGAGTGATAATTATCTATAAGAGTATTTCTAGGAAGGAAATTATTTTGAAAGAATAAATTAATTAGCAATTAAAAAATATAAGGGGGGATTTATACATTAACAGTACAACATAAATATTTGAGAATTGTTTAATGAATGATACATTAGATACAGCTACTGTTAAATTGTGAATAGTTTATTAAAAAGGTGCGAGCATATAAGTTGATTTAGTTGGAATAATTGTTTGGTAACATTAGAGCTTAGATTTTAATTTGTAGGTATTAACTGACAACCGGAATAACTAAAGTGAAAGAAAACTCAAATGATTATCTGAAAAAGTCAATTATGAAATGTTATATTAAAATATACCATATAGAAACCTTGTATAAATTATTATTGCTAGAGAAAATGATATTTGTAAAATAAACAAATCTTTTATGAATTTGTAACCTGTATTTTGAGTAAAAGCAAATTTGAATAATAAAAACCCTTTATTATAATGGTATTTACTTTCTGGATGGTGTATTAAAGGGTGTGATAAAGTAAAATTAAAGAAACGGAGAATAAACAGACTGAATAAATAAAGTAATAAATGGTATGAAGAAGAATAAGAACATTTAATAATGGTAAATAGTTAGTCTTCATGGAATAAATAAATCTGTATCTTGCATTTTGTGTGTTTATTTGAAAAACTATGTTACACTATGTTACACAACAGATGAAATATGTACGAATGGTTTTTCTAATTCTTCTTATCTTCTCTTCCTTCTTTAAGGTTTCACCGCCCCCTTATTTTTATTCACCGTCCCCCAAATTCACCCGAGGCTACTATCGCCCCGCTGGATCGTTCCAGCGCCCCCAAGGGGCGATATCGCCCATTTTGGAAATCACTGGTCTAGTGGAATGCTCACTCGACTACCGAGGCAGAGGTCGCGAATTCGCATATGACTCGACTTTAAACCGATTTGCTCCATCTAAGATCTTACGAATTCTCTTTAGCCGAAGTCGTCGCACGTATGACACTATCATGTACAAAAACATAATATGATAACGATCATACTACACTGAAAGCACCGTCTTAACAGATTACAAAGACTAAATTAATGTGTTTTAAGGAGCGGACACCCCAGAGCGAATGGCAAAAACCGTTCCATTTCAACGCTGTGCCGAAGTATCGATAAGGAGCTTGAATTTGCTGCAACAAACAAAATACATTTGTGTTTACAAATGTTGACCCTATATTTCAAGAAAAACGACGTTTCTACTTTCTTCTACCGACACATACGTTGGGTGGTGGTAGAATCCGATGGATAGTTTAAGTCAGTATAAAGAGATGATTTTTATTTTCTGATACACGGTGCTTCTCAAATTCTATCTATTACTATGTGTCTCTCTAAGTCCATATTCAAGGTTTACATCCAGTAGTTTAGTTACATGTGTTTGTTGTACTGGGACTTACACGCTGTGTGTCCGAAGAATGTTTGAAGTTAGTCTTAATTCATTAGTCGAAGTAGCTCAAGATCTTGACAATTAAAAACAAATGTAAATAATGCAAATAAGGAACGTGATGTTTTACAGAAGGGGGCGGTTGTTTGAAATACGAGACCGGTAGGGCGAGTATCTTAAGCCGCCGAATCCAGTAAGGACATTTTTCTGACGTAGTGTGCGTGCTATTTTTTCTAAAACCATTCAAATCTCAGTAAAAAACCAGTAATCGAAACTAATTCGAAATGTAATTTAGCATATATTAATGTATGTATTATCTGTAACCTCATTAACCTTGCGGTGTAGAGGCTGACGCTTTATGCGCTGGAGCGCGCCTTTGGTGCTTGCTCAGCAATCATAGTGTAAGATGTGTGTTTTGGTGATGTGTCGACCTTGTTATTCTATTAGGTCTGTAGTTTTCAGTAGAGCACAGTTAATTTGGTGCCCAACTGTGAATGGTCTCACCGAGCCCGATTCCAATAGCCAAGGCTACGGAAAAAATCGGACCTCCGCGGGATTCGAACCGACGTCTTGCTTAATGCAAGCCTGGCGCTTACCCAAATGCGCTACGCGGCTTCTTAACATATATTAATATTGCTGATAAAAGTAAATAGAGAGCTTATTTAATTTTATACTTAGTTATTTGAGTCAGGTAAAATATTGTCCTGACTTGTCAAGAGAGTATATTCATGATTGGTTTTGTATAGATTTATTTGTACTTCTAACGGTTTCAGAAACAACCATTGTAGATATCCTACTATAATTTGCTATTTCTCAAGAAAAACATATTTTCAGTTCAAATGAATATACTAGAAAACGAAGACAGATAAAAGGATGTAGTTTACGCCTGGGTATGGTACTCTGCTGCTTGGATATTAGTTTATATTGCAATGATGAAAAGTTAGCCATCTTAATGCTAATCCATATACAGATTGTCCGAAATCCGTTTTGAACACAGGAAATTAATGAGTGCGACAAGGAAGACATAAACAAAATGTGTAGCAGGACAAATATATTGAACGTTTTTGCCAATTCCTGCTCGCCAATTCAACTTACAGGGAAGGTAATGGTATCAATGGAAAGATAAAATTATTACGCATCAAATGATACCAATAATAATATTCAATATGCGATTTTTATTTTAAAATACTAATTTAAAACTTGGGAGGTTTTAAATATGCCATGCCTTGCTTTTCAAGTTCGATAGCATTTGTCAAAAAAATTGGTAATTAGTTGGCGTAAATCAGGTATTTTCTGTCAACGTCTGTTAAAATTATCTACAGAAAAATAGTATATTGTATGTTAAGAGCTGAAAGTGCATTCTTGCCGCTTGCGCATGAATATTGCTGGTTGAGACGAAGTCGAAACCAGCAATCATGCAAAAGCGGCAAGCGCACTTTTAGCTCGAAATATACATACTATTTTTTCGACGACTGAGCATATTATTAAAGGAAAATATCAAATTTCGTTTTATCGCAAAAATTAAGTGACAATCAAGTTAACATTACTCGCGCAGTCTATATGACATGTGACGCGATTATTTCCACAAATGACGGGCGTTGTCAAGGAAACATTCGGGCGTGGCTACCTATTTTGTTCACGCGGAAACCCAAAACGCTCGGCGAGCGGCAAAAAGATGAAAACGCACGCTCAGCGGCAAATGTCAATTTTCTGTTGTCAAATGACAGTGAGAAAAATCTACTTTCGATGTCAGTCGTCGAAAAAGAATTATTTCAATGACGAACGAGTGAATGCGCTAATGTAAATTGCCTATGTTCGACTTTGAGAATGGACACCCGGTATATTTTATCTGTCATCAAGAGTATAAAATGAGGTTTAAATAATTAAAATAATTATGTGAATAGTAAACAATAATATATTTAAACCTCACTTTATACTCTTAACAACAGCTAAAATACTTGACAGAAGTGTTTGTTTGTTTCACTGACTTAATTTTAGTTTAAAAATTTAGCTAGCCATGATTACGTTTTGTCTTTGTCCTGCTACTCATTTTGTTTATGTTTTCCTTATCGCACTCATTAATTTCCTATGTTCAAAACAAATTTCGGACAACCTGTATATGTATCAACAGAAATGGTAGATGGTAGTGAAAGATAAACATTTTGTGAAGAATTGCTGACAAGCGAATGTATGGTAACTGGAGACTTCAATAATTAATAAAAAGAGAAAACTATTACAGTAATATGGTGGGAGACTGCCAGCTACATCACATAACAAGTAATAGTAGTGATAATGTATGCAATTGCACCGAAAATATATCAGAAAGCAATAGCAGAACAGATTAATCACAAATGTATGTCGGAGCTTAGGGGTAGTTCAGGGCGTAACCACTTCGATTTTACACATTAAATCCGATAAGCACAGTTTATTTGGTTGAAAACTAAAATAACCAATAAATAGCCCGGAATGGCGAAATGAACATAACTAATAATAAGGGTTGGAACGGTAATGGTCCGGCGCCCGCAACTTCGACCAACACCTTTGCTTTTCTATACAAGAATGCCCTGATCTCGGCAAAGCTACTCATTCCCTCATTCCCATATTGTTTGGGTCTTGCAGGCGCCGTTTCATTCAATAGGAAATTACCTATCGCGTTCCTTCTGTGAACTCATAAACAAAACAGTTCAAACGAAACATAACTAGAAAACATAACTCATAGGCGGAGACATTAGTCCAAATATCTTCGGCGCCGACATGTATTAATAACTAGAAAAAGAATATCGTCAATGAGCTATGTGAGGTCATAGTGAGAAATGGATACTGGTGAGGACCAACAAAACTGCCCACAAAAGAAAGACCATGTAAGGGAAACCCTTTCATGAAATTAAGAGTTCCTTTTGACCTTGTCTGGAAATCAAGAAAAAATCAAGACATGGGTGTTGTCAAAAATCAAGGCAATATTGTTGTGAAGAAGTCAAGCCAAGACAAGACTTAAGACTCCAGAATTCTTGACAGACATTTAAAATATCTACACATTTCTTGACTGAACATACAAACAAGAAGGAAAATTTAGGTTTTGATTATATTTAATGCTAATTTAAAAATGAGTTTAAAAATAAATAAAGTGAAAGAACATTTACTTATGACACTTCACTACTTAACCAAGAATTTAAACAAAGATTGCTTTTGATGACCCAGAATTTAAACAGTTTCGTAGCTTTCTGAAAATAATAATAATTAACGTTTTGAACTTTGGCAAACGTCATCATTTAGTAAACATGAAGGTCCTTTTCTTCTTCTTCTTGTTTTTCTTCTTCGCAATTTCGAGCTTCGCTGCGTAGTTCGAAGTGCGCATCAAAATCAAGAAGTTTCAAGACACTTGATAACAAGACAAGAACGTTGATTAGCATGAATCTGCCAAGACGAAAGCGCTATTTCTTGTCCGAAAAATTAAGACAAGAAGAGTACTTTTTGGGCTTAATGAAATACTAATTGATTAACGAAGAATGTTATGAAGCAGTTGAGAAGGAACGAATTGCAACATTAAAGTGTTTAAATTCAAATTCAGAATAACCCAAAAAGGCTACAAATCCAGAAGGAGAAATGCCATAAAAATTACAATAATAAAACAAATAAGCTGTTAAATTAACAAATGGGCGAAATTGAACTATAAAACAGAAATAACAATTTAAAATCAATGTCATAAACGTAAAAATTTACATTGGAAGAAATGGAACCAAATTAGAAGAAATAATGTCAGGGAAATAGGAGTTAACATCAAGCAGAGAAAAAAGGAGTAAAATATGTTATATACGCTCAAGTAGGTAACCTTCTAAATGAAAAATACACCACCAAGTGAAACCAAGAAATTGAAATCATCAACCAATAAGAAGATATGGAATCGCTAAGGACAGACCAGTTTGATCAAGTACATTTCAAGCACATTTAAATTAGTTTCATAGCTCATCAGATTTTAAAAGCGTTACATTCCATAAAAACTGTGCATTAATACTAGCTTTAACTGAAATGATTACCATGAAAGATTACCATTTTCTAATGAGATAATAACAGTAACGTGCGTCAAAACAATAGCAGATCTAAGTCTGATAATAAAGTGCACGAACTCAGACTTGAGTTGAATAGTGATTGATGGCAATATTTTGATTTAGAATTTTTATAAATTATACACTTTTTCGGTTTATACCACTTGAAGATAAATGAGACGTGTATAAAGGCTTAATTTTGTCTCACTAATTAACCGCAAAGTTAAATTTTTATCGATAACTTAAACGTGTCCTAGATATATCATATGTTTTAAACTGTAAAGTGGCAGATGTGAATTTTTCCTTTTATTTAATAATATTAGGGACGTTTGTCTTATAGGAAAATTCCATTCGACAGAATGCTTTAAAAACCCCTAACAACAGAAATATTTAACAACCGTTATGCTGTCATCGTCTGCAGCCTTAGGGACAAACTCAAGACTTTACAGAAATCTGGAATTTAAGAAATTAAATGTTCCCATTGTGATTCTAAATATATGGGACAAACACGTCGTAATTTTGGTACTAGGTTTAAAAAGCATATAGCTCATTTTAAATTCAACATCATCATATTTCCTCAACGGATTATAGTATTACGGAAACTGATCTAAAACTTCAACAGAGTAGCTAAATTCTTTTAAAATTTGACCATTTTTAAAAATCAAGATAATAAAATTTTGAACAAAAATGGAGAACCCATTTCCCACTCTTTACGCTCTATTGAAGTTGACACCTGATTGGTCGCTTAGAACACGCCCTCCGGGTCAGACAGTATAAATAACGTTAGAATGTGCGGGAGTGCTGACTTTCACTGGTGATTTGACAAAGAGCATATTTTCAGCCAACTTTGTCGTGTTAGTTTCTCTCTGGGTACATTTTGAAGATAACATTTTTAAACCATCTACTTCACCGCTGATCAAGAAGTGACTATCACAGTCATTCTTTTTTTGTCAACAATAACAATTGATGAAGTAACTCAAACTATAAACACTTTAAAATCTAACAAAGCCGTCGGAATAGATCTAATAAAATCCGAAACCTTTTAGATTATATGTAATGATATTGTACACCCTATAACGCATGTGTTTAACAAGATAATTTCAACTGTTGTATTTCCCAAAAAGTTTAAAACAGCAATAGTAGAACCTATTTATAAAAATGGGGATGAAACTGACCCATCACGTTATAGACCCATTTTCGTAATGTAAGAAAAATATTACAAACATTTCTCAATAATCGAATTGTTAGGTTTATAAAAAATACAACAAATAATCAGTTTGGATTAGAGAAGGTTTATCAACCGAGGACACAATTTGTTTGTTAACATCAGAAATTCACCAAGTAGTAGATGAGAGCAATCCAGCATTATGTGTGTTTTTGGATATAGCAAAGTCTTTTGATACTATGAGCCATACGCTGTTATTAGAGATCATGTGGGATCTTGGTTTTAAAGGACCTTCATATATACTTATAAAAAGCAGCTTAAGTAACAGAAAGTAATCTGTTAAAATAAATTCAATCGTTAGTGAGAGTAAAGTGGTTGAATATGGGGTTCCTCAGGGAACCGTCCTTAGACCAATGCTTTTCATTCTATATTAATGATATTTTTAGTTTGAAATGTCAAGGCAAAATGATAAGTTTTGCAGATGATACAGTCCTTATCTATAAAAGTACTGGGACAATTTAAAACTTAGAACAGAAGCTGGCCTTGGTAAAATTATCGATGCATTTAATCATAGAATATTATTATTTAACTTCATTACAACAATGATTGTGCTATTTACTAGCTATATGAACAACCTCTCACAGTATCAAACATTATCTGTACATAATAACAATAAAGTAACTGAATTAAAATCAGCAAATCACGTTAAGGATTTAGGTGTTACCATCGATTCACATTTAAAATGGGATTTACACATTAATTCTGTGGCACAAAACCAACGAATTCAACTTTACCAATTTAAATATAAGAACCGAATTTTAAATCTACCAGAAATGAAAGTTATACGAGTATATTTTTCTTTAGTACAGTCACGACTGTTGGTTTATCAAGGTGGGGCAGCTCAAATGTTAGTCAAATAAATAAATTAAATGTCATTCAAAGAAGATTCCTAAAGATTATGCTTAATAAAGGAAATAGGTACTTATCATACTTACTTTATCAAGATAGTAAAATTTTACATATAAAACAATAATATTTTTTTAAAGTGTTTTTCAAACAGTTTTTAAATAGGCACTCAACTAACTGCGTCAAACACAATTATCAAACTAGATCTATAACTAATACTCAGCTACAGACACTAACTGCAGAAAAATGTATTGGATAAAAATCTTGTACCTATGTTGCCCCAAGATCCTTTAATAAACTATCAAAGGAGTTGAGAAAAAATCAATCTTCTCAAAGTTTTAAGCGGAATGTTAAAGATATTATTTTTAAATTACCAAGAAACCAGTTTTATATTCTAATCGATTAGATAAATTATAACACTACAAAGAGATGTTTTTTTCATGATTTTTTTTTAACAAGCGTTAGTCAATACCACCACGCTCAAGCTTTGTTTTTGTGGGGTATCAACAATTTATTTCATATGCTATAAATAATATATACCTTGTATGTCAATCTATTGTTCTAACAACTGGTATTAATAAACTTATTATTATTATTATTATTATGATCATTATTATTATTATCAAGATTATTGGCGATGACAGCTTAGCTGTCGAAATACGTATTTAGCGGCTGCTAAATATTTACGTGGTTAGGGGTTTTTAAACAATTGTGTCAAATTCAAACCACAGGCTCCAGCAGTGTTTTATTGATTATTTAAAACTATAATAAACAAACCAATGAAATTGGTCAATTTGTCAGAAGCGGTCAATCAAAATTGACTGTATTTGAAAACACCATTAAGTATAGTCAAATTTATACCCAATCTGAGTCATGTGACTGTTGTCTGTCACTGTTCATCTTTAGTAAACTAAATGAAATGGAAAAAATTCAAAGAAAAGGAATGCCGATTAATAAAATTCGTCGTCTGCGTTGATTATTTATAACATAAACAATCAACGCAGACGACGATAAAATTAATCTTAAAATTGGACGTTTCTAATCTGTCAGATTATATTTTTTGTGTAAGTTATTGAGATAAGGGCCATAAAACCTAAATTAAACCTAAAATAGTTAAACCGAATAATGAAAATAAATAGAAACCATCGGTCATGCGGTATAACCAGCAGTCACAACAATTAATTTTGAATGTCATGCGTTTTTCTGATGAAGAGTACGACAATATTAATATTGGTAAACCAACAGTTTCACCCTCCAACGTTGTTCGCGGTGCTTCTCTTGGGCTAAATGTCTGGGAGAGCACAATTTATAAATTAAAGAAGACGGGATACAGTGCGTCACAAAAATATGAGCCAGAAAGTGAAGAATGCAAAAACGGAAGTCGACGAAGCAGTCAAGAACTGCATCAGGGACACTATATATAAAATATATGTAGCTAAAGAATTTGTAACCGTGGAAAGCCTAACGAAACGCTTGATTGAAGAATCTGAAGGAGATTTTTCATATTCAGTTTCTTCCCTAAATAGATGGTGCAAGAAAATAGGCTTCAAATGGCAAAAACCAAGCATTTTTAAGAATTGACATACGTAAAGTCACTAGATTATCACATTACTCCGAATGGGTATAAATATGACTATAGCAGTGTTTTTAAACGATCACCATTGGTTTTAATTAGGGTGCCTGATGCCGATTTGACGTATTTATCCTTTACCAGGTTACGGACAGATCGTCTTCCCCCCTCGCTCTAAATTAGTACAAATACTTCAGATTGACTTCAGGACACCTTAATTTTAATGAATTCAATTTAGTGAGTAGCATTTGGCTGACATTTTGTCAAAATGTCAAAGTAAAATTTGCAAATCGGAGTCATTCAAAATAGCTATTTGTTCAACAAGTGCTAAAAGTGGATGTTTATGCACGAGACATGAAAATGATGAAACTCAGCCTTCGGCTTCATTTCATAATGTTCATGTCTCGTGCATAAATACTTTTAGCACGAGTTTGCACACAATATTTTTCTACGGCCTTAAATTTACTGTTATTAATCCATAAATGTCGATGTAACAAAGGTTTGCATTTATGACAGTTATAATTTATGTCATAGTAAAGAGATGGCCGTTACGGCGCAGGTGACTGTTTCTGCAGTCGGTAGCTATCAAAGTTAGTTATCAAAGGTAATTATAACAGTACACATTTTACTTTATTCATTACATAATCCTTTAATTATTTAAAAAACACTCAAACGAAAGAAGTAACTAGAATAACTTTAACCTCACTTCCTGTTTATAATTCTAAATTCAACATCCGCTGTTTACTTTTAGCACATGTGCTAAAAGTAACCAGCTGATTTCACTTTTAACACCCTAATTCATAGAACGTCGTTTTTAGTGAAACAAGCTAATGCTAAAAGGACTAGTTTTAGTAGTGGTCGTAGAAAAAATGAATAATAATGGTTTTTAAAGCTCCATTATTGAATTCGTAGTGGAAAACTTTAAAAAACTTTGCCGTCTAACACAGTAAAATCGAAGTCATATTGTTGAATAATCTTTTCAAATACCACTTAAGGTAAAATTTTTGAAGAGATTTTTCTCAGTACATAAAAATTAGTGGTGATGTCTCTCAACAAAAACTGTACGCAATAATTTGCTTGTAAACGATAAAAATTTTTAAAAAAATCCACCTTTTCTGGTATCGCTCTTGAAAATGCTTTGAAATGCAATTAATCAATTTCTACATAGGTTTTTATGTTATACACTCTGCTTTATCAAAAAGCAGTAAAGGGATAAGAAACGAAACCAATTACTTTTTTAAAGAAAGCGATATTCTATGCAGGGCAAGCTGCAAGGGGCGCCAAAATGGCACTGAAAAAGTTCTTTCGTACTAATAAAAAATAAATAAGCAAGTGGCCAATTTTGCAAATAAATTAATGTCTAATATTGACGATTTAAGTCCAAATAATGTTAATTATAATAGTGGGAATTGCGCCCAATCTGGTCGATACATTACATTGCCTTGTACAATTTGCAAAGGCAATATTATATGTCTACCACATTTATTTTATAGTTCTTACCTATATCAATCAAAATATTAGAATTATTAGCTTATTAGCCCACCGCATAAGTGGCATTATTCAAAATATAAAAATGTTTCCATTTTTAAAACAATATAATACAACGGTGGCGACAAACTAACTTAAATTTTTAACAACTGTTGGAGCAGAATATTACATATACATTCACTGCTTTGGGCTCATCGCTGATACAGCAGTCCATTGTAACAATCAGCAGAATGCCACAGACCGATTTTGAGAGCCTACTTGTTCCACTACTATGGTATTGTTCGCTACAATCACTTTCCCGGTAGAATTTGTTCAATTTAAAACACTTCTGCGCCCCTAAGCGAATTTAAATTTATTTAAAAAAAAGAATTATTATATGCCGACAAAAAAGCTTCTCGTTTTAAATATATTGATTATTACAAAACAGTATGACAGTGTGGTTGCTAATACAGAACCTAATTCTACGTTTACATGTTACTACCCATAATTATATGTAATTATTTGTTTATATTGTATTACTTTAACATATTGGTATGTCTTTAAAGCTTTTGAACGCACCACATAGGTGGTCTTATTCTAATTAAAATAATTTTTGCATGTTCAAAATAAAAAAGTTACAAAAGAAAATGTTTTCAACGTCTTTAATACAGAAAGCGCCCTGCAAGAAAAACAAATTTTGCTAGATCGAATTATGGTTGAAGTCTTCAAAATTCTCCACAAAATAGATAAAAAATACCTTAATGCTGCTAATAATACAGAAACACTTAGTAAAACATTGCAGCCAGTGGGATTTGAACCAGTGTTCACTGATAAATGCATATGCTTATTGTTGCGCTATAAACGACGCAGTGGCATTCCGATTTTGGGTGCACCATATGCTTATATATAGGGATTTGTAAAATGTTCTGCTGACTACATAATAATACGTACTTTTTTTTATTAGAATCGTGTTTTCTAATCTTGTGTTCTGTTCTCATTTTGTTTGTGTTGTATTTTCTTATTTTAACATTTAGTTGTTTATTTTTATAATGTTTGAATAAAAAATGTTGGATTTATTGTTGAATACCTACCTGTTTGTTTGAATACATTACATCATATATCCGGAGATAATGTGGAAGTCATACAGTATCATTAATATTTTTTTGTCACATATATCGTTTTTGTACTGAGGGGCGCTAAAACATTGGCTTGCCTACAATAATAGTTTGCCTAGTTACGGCCCTGATTCTATGCCTGGACCAGCAGTCCATGATACAATCTTAAGTTGATACTCTTTTACAGTTTAATCAGTAATCGTTTTTCTGATTACAGCAATGTCTGCTTTTGTGGAAGGATGATTGATATTATACAATTTTTATTATACAATTATTATTTAGCGTAAATTTAATATAAATCTATACACATTCTATAAAACATTCTTGTAAGCTTGCTAAAATACTTACAGAAACCTTTTCAAAAATTCATTAACAATTTTTCAAAAATGTATTGAAAATTTACTTGGGAAAAAGTTAATTGCGATGTGGTAAATATTTACTGCAAAGTTCATAAAAATTTGTTGCAAGTTTACTCCAAGCTTGCTGAAAATTTACTGGAAATGTGTCAGACATGATCTGAAATTCCATTGAAAGCAGTAAAGTCGTTAGGAACGTTTTGAAAGTTTAGTTTAGAGTTGGTAATAGATATTTATGTATCTAGGGAGCAAAGGTATTCATTTCATCCCGCGCGTGAATTTAATGTCCGACACGTTAGCGGAGGGCATTAAACACACATGGGAGGGAATGAACCTTTACTCCAGTGATATATTGTTATGATACAAGCTTAATATGGTTTGAATTAAAATTTGTTAAAATTGGGATATTACAATCAGATGAAAATGGTTCGGATTTATTTGGGATAAGGTAGATTTGTGGCTGAAACATAGCTATTTGAAAATTATAGGTGGACTGACATTAAAATAAAATTTGATAAAATACAGTTTGAAAATCAATGACAAATGTTAATTTTGAAATAATATAATATTTAGTATAGATAAGACTAGAAGGCATAAATGATGAAAATGTAGTAGTTAGGAAATTTGTTTCCGATTATTGAAAAATAAAAAACTAAAAAGTATGTAGAAAAACGATTTTCGTCTAATTAAAATATTGAATATAACCCTGTTTTATTGAGAAAATGTTTGGCTAATATAAAATGGGTAAAATCTAAATCTACGTGCTGAATAAAAATGAAATATTAACAAATAATTAAGAGAAGCTAAGAATTAACTAACGAAGATAATTGGTATGTGGTAGTTTTACCTAATGGATAGAGGAATTGTTATATACAAGTGAATAATTGAGGAGTCATATTGGGACAGCTTATATTTAGGAGAATACATTTGACATATAACATAAATAAAAAGGGATTACCTCAATCTATTTATTGTTGAGATGAGCTTCCAAAAAGGTGTCATCAGCGAGAGAAGGTGTATTCCAGGAGGTGGTAGCTGTAGCAGGTGGAGATCCAGGTTTGCTCTGTTGGCTGGTTTCTGTCAAGAATTGGTAGTTTTGCTAATATTGGACGACGATTATGACTGGTGGTCTGTCTGTGAGCAGTGCATTGCAGGAAGCTGCTTAAAAGGGTCGAGTTGCAGATCAAAAATAAGCTGCTGTCTTGAACGTTGTGTGAGGAAAATATTCAAAGTGGGTGATTTCTTATCAAATCCTAACTAGAAAATAAATAAAGACATTAAGTAAGTGAAATTAATTAAGTAACAATAACTTACTGTGTTATTTAATATTACTGTGTACCATTCAAAAGATTGGGCATTTGTCATTAAAAGTTTAAAACTGTTTTGACATTTGGTTGACATAAGTTGTGACTTATGAGACAAATCACATTTGAAATATTAGAAAATCATTTTTTCAGAAACAAGTTACTAGATAAATGAACCCACCCCTGTAAAGTTTTCAGGAGCTATTTCGAAAAGTAATTATTGACATTATTATACAAAAGAGGGCCATTTATAAATTAAAATCAATATTTGAAAGTTCTGCACATTTAAAGGCACAACAAAGTGTAGCTAGTGCAATATATATGATTTTTTCTTCGAACGCATGTTTTATAGCGCGAAATTTCAAAAATGTTGCTTTAGGAAATCATTATAGTGACTTTAGATTTCTGTAGTGACATTTTGTCTAATTTCCAAATCAACATAATGTTGTAAAGCTTTGGTGTGATGTCCATGGGAACATAAACACAAAAGCGGGAGGTGAAAAATAATGGCTCCCGCTGGTTGGAAATTGTCAGTTTTGTTTCCTAAAACTAGGGCGTAAAAGCAGACTTTCTATACAGTGAGTAGAAAAACATTTTTTTCTACATGTTAAAAATGTATTGTAAACTTCCTAACAAATTGCTGCTAAATCGCTTTTAAAATTCCTGATAAAATACTGAATACTTGCGGAACATTGACTACAACAATACTAAAAATTTTTTGCAGATTTATTGCAAACTAGTTCAAAATGTCCTAGAATTGGCTAAATAATCTATAAATTTTTTTAAAACTACTTGTAAATTGGTATAATAATGAATGTAGGCTTTGTTACGTTTAGATTACGCCGCCTTTCTTAATTTCGAATTCGAATGGTATTTTTCCGCGCATCGCGTGAATGGGACAGTTGACCGTGATAATCTCGATGTGCTTTTATCTGGGGAAAGCCGATTGCGGGCTTCGACGCGTTATTTTTCAAGAAACGAGGGCTTTTGGTTAGTTTTATGTGGTAATGATATGCAAGCCCTCACGTTTTCGTGGCTTTAAGGCCCCGAGCTTATTAATGGAAGTTTTTCCTACGCCTTGTGCGGATTTTTTGTTGGTAATTGCAACCACTAGCTGTTTTATGTGCCCAAAGCCATCATCTGGGGTGAGTAACTAGAAGCACTAGGGCCCCTGCCATTGTGTATTCTATTCGGACCTCTTTCCCTTTTCATAGCAAACAGTACCAGGCAGAATGAATGGTGGTTTTTAATTAGCCAAGCCAGCGAAATTTTTGGCCCGGTCGCCGCGCTGAATTCTGGCCCGCCGCTCGTTTGTTCCCGTGTCCACGGCGACCTGATGCAGGTGTTGTGCGAGTCGACGGTGTTAAGCATTCACGGAGCCGCTTTCTCTTGTCGCCAGCGCCTATCTAGGGCCCCCGTATTGGGGGTTTATTTGACATCCTGGTTTTAGCACCTTAACCCCGCTGCCGCTGCTCCTTTTGCGCTGGAAAACACCACCTACGGCCGTATGAACTTCTCGGCCGAGAACTCGAAAACTGCGTTCAGTTTAGAGCGATCCTGAGATTTAGATTTATGCTATTTGTTGTGATTACTACTGTAAACTTGTACTGTGATATTTATACGAAATTATATGATCTTTATTGCCAGTATACAGAGTGAGTTAGTTATGGTTGATTGCATTTATTTGGAGCTATCTTTCAGGAAGTGTGATACAGCCTGGGTATTGAGTTTACAATTTCTCATTAGATCACCGGGGTGCATTCGCCGTTATTTCAAAAATTGTTGGCGCTCTGGGCATTCAGTTAATTATTGTTCTACCATTTCACTTTCGTTCTTAAGAACTACACGCCTCCAAACGCTGAGCTGGCGGTCGCCATTTGCACCTAAGTGTAACTAATTTTTGTTTCCTTGGAAGATCGCCCAGATATTAATTTAAAAAGGCCTAACAGCTTGCAACAATTTTGTGAAGATTTGTCAACAGTTGTAAATTTACTAATACTTTGCAGGGATGCGCTGAAGAATCTCTGCAAGCTTCTTAAAACATTAATAAAGCTTCCGTTCCTAAAAATTTATTGAAGATTGCTACAAATTATATACCACTCACTGAAAATGTACTTCAAACCTTTTATATAAACTTCTTTAAAGTTTTAGACGGAAAATTGATCAAAATTTTGCACAAACTACCAGCAGAATTGCTAAAGGCATTGCAACAAATATGTTTAGAAATTGTTGCAGATTTGCAATATGTTTTTCGAATAACAAATATGTTTAGAAATTGTTGCAGATTTGCAATATGTTTTTCGAATATACAGGTTGTCCATTTAGTGCCCGGTCCCCGATTGCGCATTTACCTTTTTTCCGATAGAAAGTTCGATTAGAGTGATCTTAATGGAGTTGAAGAGGGCACATTTTAATAATAAAAATGCCAATGTATAGCTTCCACAATTTACGTTTGTTAGAGCAGTTAATAAATCAATTTTAATCCGGTTTATAAACAGGTTTTTAAACTGTATCGTAAACCGATTTAAAAGCCGATTTTTAAACAGGATTACAGAACTGTGTATGAACCGGTTATATTCAAGTTTTCGGTGAACCGGTTTGCCAGTTTTCGATTTATAAAAAAAAACATGTTTAACCAAGAGCCGGTTAATCGTCAAATTGGTTTTCTACCAACAGTATTAAAAATCATGCGACAAATAATACACACTTCGTGATTTTTTATTGAAAGCTTAATTTTTTAAACACTCTTTACATGAATGTTGCGGTTAAAATAAAGAAAATTTAAGGCTCTATTCCTATTGTTACGTTTTTACGATCGGGCTATTTAAAAATTATAGGACGCTTCTTGTATTAAACATTAATTTACAACGATTAATTACGATTATTTACAAACACAAGAATCATCAAGGCAGAACACAAATTACTTAAACTAACGATCTATTTCTAACAACGATGCATTTATTTATTTATATTGCACTTAACAGTAATGATTTATATGGTTATATTTATTTGTTATTTATTTCACTAGAGTTATATACACACGGTCTATTTATATTACGCGCTTCGAGATTGATGAGAAGTGGATGAGAACTGCCCTGAATTCAGACGGCCGTGTATTTATATTCGCTGGGAGAGGTTCCAGAAACGCCGCGATATTTTCTAGAAGTTCCAGACACAAGCATGATGCACCGCATCGGGGCCGCTTTCGTATCGCCTCGAAAATGACTCATTCGTCCGCAGCTGGCCCCAAGGTTGTCTCCTGGCGGCTGTGCCTCACGCGTTTGCAGCTGCCTGATTTCAAGGTCGTTGTACTATATTAAAATATAAGTTTTCCAGTTTTTCTATATGCTTGCTAAAAAACTAAACTTTCTTAAAGAGCTGTAAACTTGGCGGAAGCTCGCTAGCACTTGACCGCAAACTCTTTGAATATTTCTTAAATACTTTAACTACTTTTAATTTTAAGTTTAATTAACTTTAATTAGCAGTCAAAATTACTCAAAATCTATGTGAAATTTGTGAAAAAGGGGCTACATAAATATTTGTTTAACATTTTAAATTTGTCAAAACTTTGCTGAAAATTTGCTATGTACTTCCTGAAAGTTTACTATAAACTTGCTACAAGTTAGCTGTAATTTCTTGAACATTTACGGAAAAGCCTTCTTAAAGGCTTATTGGAAAGTTATAGAAAATTTCACGTATTTGCTAAAAGTATTGCTACAGATTTGCAAAAGAAATTGCTGCAGGTATGCTGTAAATTTATCAAACACGTACTGCCATTTTTCTGTAAACTAGCTACATAAATATTTGTTTAAAAATTTAAATTTGTCAAAACTTTGCTAAAAATTTGCTATGTACTTCCTGAAAGTTTACTATAAACTTGCTACAAGTTAGCTGTAATTTCTTGTACATTTACGGAAAAGCCTTCTTAAAGGCTTATTGGAAAGTTATAGAAAATTTCACGTATTTGCTAAAAGTATTGCTACAGATTTGCAAAAAAAATTGCTGCAGGTGTGCTGTAAATTTATCAAACACGTACTGCCATTTTCTGTAAACTAGCTACATAAATATTTGTTTAAAAATTTAAATTTGTCAAAACTTTGCTGAAAATTTGCTATGTACTTCCTGAAAGTTTACTATAAACTTGCTACAAGTTAGCTGTAATTTCTTGTACATTTACGGAAAAGCCTTCTTAAAGGCTTATTGGAAAGTTATAGAAAATTTCACGTATTTGCTAAAAGTATTGCTACAGATTTGCAAAAAAAATTACTGCAGGTGTGCTGTAAATTTATCAAACACGTACTGCCATTTTTCTGTAAACTTGCTAGATAATTTCTTGTACACTTGCTAAACAAATTATTGTAAGTTTCTAAATATCTGATATAGAAATGTCAATGGTTTGCTGTATTTTTGAGGTATATAAAACTAAATATTTTTTTTATAAACATCGAGACATATGTTGTCGAAATTATCTAAAATTGAGATATCTATTGGGTTTTTACTCTATGTGTTAATGGGTTTATGAGAAAAGAACTTTGGATATTTTCATCCTTTGAAAGATAAAATCAAGTCAATTTCTAGTATTCGTCGTCGTAATTACCCGTGTTATTTAACATTCCCACTACAGTGGCAGACCCCACGATTGCCAAAGCCGAATTGGGAAATCGCGTGAAGGTTGCACAAGATTTTTGTGGCTGATGAAGTTAGTCAGTTAAATTAAGTTTAAGCATTTGTAAACGTTTTTAATCTACTTTGCAGGGAATTTTTGTTATCATATTTTAAGGACCACCTCAACTATTTGCAAAATAGTGCATCGTGATCGTGCAGATATTTTATCGGAACAGAAGTCAAGTAGATTATTATCTTTCAAGTTAGTGCTTACATGCGGCTGCGATATAGATTGTAGATAATAGGCTGCTGATAATTTCCTTTGCATAGCACTGTCACATACAGAGTCGTATAATATGATTTATATTTTAATCCTTCGTGATGGTTTTTACCTACCTAGGTATAGTTCGTACTCTTATATCTTAGGGCGCACCGCAAGGATCCGTTTTAGGACCTACTTTGTTACTTAAATGTGTTTTATATTACAAGACAGATATTTAAGTGGTAATCTTTTGTTGTGTGAATATTTCACAGAGTTTGTAGACACGATGTCTATAAAAAATGTAGCTAATAGTATATTACAAATTAACTCAATTTCATGTCTAAAGTACGGAATTATCAATCCGTTAAAAAGGGATAATTTTATACTATCAGGCAAGTATGATGTAGTACTTCAAAATAATTCATTCACTGGTTAATTATAAGTGTCTGTTATTCATAATGGGAAAACCCTTTTATCCTATTTGATAAAGTGCTTACATAACTGTAGGAAGGATTGACACTAGTATAACATCTTTCTTGAAAAAAATATTATAGTAGGCATTGTAGTAGGTTCTTTAATGTACTATGCAAGACAAAAAACAGGGACGACTCTTGATAGAGGTATAAGCTATTTGATTAGCTTAACCCAGGCTTTAAACAATTACATTTACTATGACAATGGTGTTTTATAGCAACGGCTAAACAAGTTGATAACTAAGTTAGCAATACCTAGCAACTATACATATTAAAGCAGTCACACTCACAACAGATCATATGAACTGTTCCAGTTCTTTGTCTTGGATAGTACAACCAGATGGAATTAAGGATAGGTGGTTTTTTCTATTCGATTTGATTTTATCTAACAATACAGTGCTATGTTGTTGTACCCGCAGCAGTTTCGTTTAGTTATTGTAGTTCAAACGTTAAATAATTAAATTAAATTACAAAAAACAGAATTGGTTATTATTTAAACGTTAACATTTAATATTACCTATAATAAAGAACTTGTTGAATAAAAACAAGGATTTCTACATATGTTATAATAATTATAATATGGGTTTGGAAGTGAACGTGCACAACTAATAAATGAAACGATGTGCGTTTGAGATGTTATGCTCTAAAAACAGATTGTTATTGGTTTAATGCGAGATGATTTTACATTGAATTAACTTAAATATGCCAATGAATTATCATTTAACGTAAAACAATAAATATATGACATTTTGAAGGTGTGCAAACAGTATTAAGACATGTTAAATTTAGTATCGAATTGCAATACGTTTGAGGGTAAGATTTTTTTTTCAAAATCGCGTGTAAATATGTGCAGAAGGCACATAATCAAACGCAAGAGCAAACTGGAAAGAACATGGTTGATACTGAGGTAGAACGTGCGTTATGTGGACTAATATTGTGATCGGAAAAGGTGCTTTGTTTGAACTATTAAAATATGACCTTTTTATTAAAACTAGCTGAAACCCGCGGCATATGCCGCACTTAAAATGTAGGACGGATTTAATAACTTTTGTTTCACTAAATAAAGTTTTAAAAACACGCTAGAGATTGGCAGCAACGAAAAGTTAAAAAATATATATTTTTAAATGGAAAGTCTCTGGAAAGGAAACGCTCGCCTCTGGAAATCGTTTTATGGACATTTTTGGATAGCCTCCGGGAAACTTTCTTTTATATTGGATACCGCCAATACTGTTGAATTGAATAGTGTCTTCTTTTTTCTGTTCAGTATTAAATGGTACATGCAGGGGTGCCAGATCTCACGATTTATCGTGAGTTCTCACAATTTCATTGCAAATCTCACGATAAGGACTATTTATCTCACGATTTTTGTATCAATTCTATTTAAAATAATTGTATAAAAAATTGTAACACTAAATGATTAAATAGAAAAAAATGTGTGTTAGTCTTAATACATGATTTAATGTATGCTGTCACTGATTTTATCATTTCCCGCATTATCATCAAATACTGCTGCTATCTATGGTTCACATAAAGAAGTCGCAAGTTGCAGTTGAAAGCGGATTTAAATGTTCTTTCAAGAAATAGGTATTTACATAATTTCAAGATAAGCACAGATTTAATTTTAAAAAATTAATAGTCAAGTACTTTGTCCCTCCAAACCAGTCATCCCGGACACAGATTCTTCAGATTGTGAGTAGTCGAACAATTTTTTTTCTGTATACATACTTAGGTCTATGTATATGTACTATATTCTATGTAGCCATATTTTTATTTTTAGAATTCATGTGTTATTTCTATAATAAAATATTTAGTTCATTTAACATTTACTTTATATTAATTTAATTTTTTTATTTATGGCAATTATTTAAAATGTTTATAATTCTCTTGCAGTCATTTATGTATGTACAACCTATGTACTCAATGTTTAATAAATCTGCAGCATATATTCCATGTTTTATTAATTTTAAAATAGCTTTTTTTTAAATTTGCATCCATAGTTTCAAATCTCATCCATTTCCGAAATCTCACGATTTTTTCCGACGAAGCTAACGAATTCAGCTTGACACGATCTGGCACCCCTGGGTACATGGTACAGTACAGGCAAGCATGAAAGATAAGTGATACAATGTTGAGGTAAGATAAATTTTAGCTTAAAAAGTATAATTATTTAAAATACTGATTGCTGCTTCAGATGGATTCTAAGTAGTAACGAATATATACTAAGTATATATTTTTACTTTGTAGATCTTCTTCGATGAAGACAAAAACATAACCTCAACTTCTTGCACATGTCCTCGTGGACAAGTTTCATGTCATGATGTTGCTGCACTGGCACTATTTGCCCATTATAATATATCAGTTACAGACCAGGCATGTAGCTGGTCAGTGCCTAAACAATCTAAAGCACTTGATGAAAACGTGAGAACAATCGATGAATGGTTTTCGCCGTCTAAGGAATATCGAGCTTCAAAGAGAAGTGTTACCAAGGAAGAGATCGAAACGCTTAGAGAAAAATTGGCTTCGTTTGGAGGGGTGGTAGGATTCAGTTGGCTTCTAGCACCCAGACTTACTGCACAGGAAGATAATATTGTTCTACAGATTAGTGATATAATTTTCTCTGCAGAATATCAAAATATATCAGAAAAATTAGTTATTTTGAACAAAAAGTGCATGTTTCTCCTGATCAAGTAATAACTATATTTGAGAAAACCATAGGGCAGTAAAAAAATCCCTTGTGGTTAATTATTCGCAGGTTTCCTTTAACAGCCAGTTCGTTCGGTACAGTGCTAGCAGCTTGCAAAAGAAATCGTTACCCTGCATCGCTTTTCAAAAAACTAACAGGTTTGCTTTGCAAAATATTTTTCACATTTTTTCATAAAGTTCGCTTATTATGCAGGAACATATAACTTAGATGGAGTAAAGGCCATTCGGTGGGGGGCGAGAACATGAAAATAATGCAATTGAAGCATTTGGGGCAGCAACTGGACTTTCTGTGACATCTGCTGGACTATGGCTCCATCAGTGTGGATACCTTGGGGCAACCCCAGATGGCTTTGCAGGCGAGGAAGAGCTTGTGGAAGTTAAATGTCCATTTAAATATCTCAATTCCAACTTGATGGAATCACTTGCACATGACAAAGGCTATATTTGTTCTTACGATAAGGTACTGAAACAGTTTGTGGTAAATGAAAACCATGAATATTTTCACTAAATACAGGGTGCATTGCACTTGTTACATAAAAAGAAATGCTATCTAGTTATCTGGACTCCTCAAGTCGTCGCAATAATTCCAGTTACAAAAAAAGAAGAATGGGCAAAAAATAGACAAATTTTGAAGAATTTTTATCATACAAAATTCCTTCCATCTCTAGTGAATGTCGAAATTAAATAAATGTGTAACTATGTTGTGAGTAAAATGGCATACATACCTCGTGGGAAGGCTTATTCCAGCTTCGTACTTTTAGCTGACCTCAGTGCTTCGCACCTCGGTTGACTAACCCAGCGCTCAGTATGGAGCTCATCCCAGCTTGGAAAGCAATACACATGTAGTAAAATCACGGAACCAAACTGTGCATGTCATCAAATATTTAGTTATTAATTTATAGTTACTGTTTGATGACGCGCACCGTTTGGTTCCGTGATTTACCTATAGTTAATCATATTTATTGTAACTATAGGTAAATCACGAAATCAAACGGTAACTTTAAATGAATAACTAAATATTTGATGACGTTCGTCGTTTGTTTCCGTGATATTGCTGTACTATTAATAAGAAATGTTTTATTAGATAGCAGTTAGAGCAATATTTTTGTAAATACTTTTATTTATTAACATGTTAAGTTTTGTAATTAACTTGTTAAGTTTTGTAATTAACAAAACAAATATTTGAGTAAATTTAAACTAACATTTATAGTAATGTACAACTATACAATAAGAAAAAATGTCTTATTTAAATAAATAACCAGTTGTGTTAATTAACACTCTATTTCTATATACTGATAGGTTGTAAATCTGTATAGGCTGCAGCATTATTTACTTTGGGGAAAGGAATCACAATTGCATTTTTCCAACATTTTGGAAAAACATTTTCTGATAAACAGCAGTTCAGTATATGAGTAATAAACGGTAATATGTATGGACAACACAGTTTAATCATATTGATGGTTATACCGTCTATACCCCCTGCATTACTTTTTACACTTCTAATTACATTTTGTACTTCCTCAACGTCAACAGTCGTGAAAGAAAGTTTTTCTGATGTAAGTTCGTTATTACGATAAAAATCTAGAAGCATTTGATCAGGAGTGCTGTGAGGTATAGAGTCTACAGAAAAATCATTTACTTCTTGTATATTACTGAGTGTTTCCGGAATAGAATTTTGTTTTTTAATGTTTATATTTATTAAATTTAGCTCCTTCCAAATAGCATTTGTGCCTCCAATCCCAACTTTATGCTCGAAGTAAGCTTTCTTTTCATTTTGAATTGCAAGATTGGTAAAATTCCGCAAACTTTTATAATATACCCAGTGCCCAGGGTTCTTAGATTGTTTATATTTTGATTTTGTCTTATTTTTAAGATTTATCAGTAACTTAACATTATCAGTAAACCAAGGTGCTGGTTTGTTCTTCATTTTAACGGTTATCCACGGGGCATGCAAGTCAAAAATGGATGTAATATAATAATTTAAAATGTTTAATTTAGCATCAATATCCCGCTCATAAAACAATTGATGTAGAGGTAACTTCTGTAGGTCACAGTAAGTCATTAAAATTAAAATATTTAAAATTCCGAAATGTGCGTATAATAGGACTTAGTTTGACGAACTCACCAGTTGATATTTTGCAAAAAACTGTCTCATGATCGGATAACTCATTTTCACACACCCCTGTTTCACTAATGCAGCTGGTATCCGATGTAATTATGAGATCTATCAAAGTACTGCTATTTCCAGATATTCGAGTAGGCTCTGTAATAATTTGTTTTAAACATAATGTATTTAACATATAATTTAAGTATTGCGTAACCGAACCAGAAAAATCCAACACGTTTATATTAAAATCACCCAAACAAATAACCCTATCTGAAGCCTCAGTATACAAACAAATGAATTCTTCAACCTCATCTACAAAAACTATATAATTAAATTGAGGTGGTTTATACACAACCCCGAAAACATAACTTTCATTATTGATTTTTAATGACAGCCACAATTGCTCAATATTATCATTTGTTTGAATAATTTTTACATTCAAGTGATTCTTTACATAAATTGCAACTCCACCCCCTCGAGCGTCTCGATCTTTCCGGAAAATGTTATATTTTCTCCTGAAGCCTCAGTATACAAACAAATGGATTCTTCAACCTCATCTACAAAAACTTTATAATTAAATTGAGGTGGTTTATACACAACCCCGAAAACATAACTTTCTTTATTGATTTTTAATGACAGCCACAATTGCTCAATATTATCATTTGTTTGAATAATTTTTACATTCAAGTGATTCTTTACATAAATTGCAACTCCACCCCCTCGAGCGTCTCGATCTTTCCGGAAAATGTTATATTTCGAATGAGAAAGGGTAATATCAGATTTTAACCACGTTTCTGATAATGCTAAAATATCATATCCCTTTTGTTCAAGTAAATAGTTTATGGTATAAGTTTTTTAATGCTGCGGCGCACAAATTTTATAATAATTGGACGGGGAGTTCCCTCTTTCGATCCAAGGCGATGGCAGATGTCGATATCATTTTCGGCAAGGTTAATACCTAACTTTTCGTGGCATAAATTGCGCACTACTTCACTGGTATTTTCATTGGGTTTTTGCGGAACGCCGAATATTCTTAAACTATTTACACGGCTGTATTGTTCATGTGCGTTCATTGTATCTTCCGTTTCGGCTTTCAGTTTTTCGAGTTGCATTTCCAAAGATGAGATTTTGTGCTCGTACTTTTCCACTATTTTAGCAACCTCGGTTTCCAGGGAAGCGTTGATGATCGAAGTAAGCTTCTTTGTTAATGCATCGAAATCTAACAGTTTTTCAACTACCCTCTCTGCAATCGCTTCGACATCAATAGCTTCACCGCTTCTAGTAACAGGCATGTTGTAACGCACTTATATTAGGAGAATCACAATATTTATAAAATTTTGCAGCAGCTGGCACACCACGTCTACTCCCTGCAGAAGAGAGAAGCAATAAGATTGTACGTACAAGTTTATTCAAAACTACTTACCTCACATAACCGTGAAGAATCAGTGGGAGTAAACACGGCTTTTAGTCTTCTGCATTATTATAAGTGATATGATATAAAATTTAGCAGCAGCTGGCACACCACGTCTACTCCCTGCAGAAGAGAGAAGCAATAAGATTGTACGTACAAGTTTATTCAAAACTACTTACCTCACATAACCGTGAAGAATCAGTGGGAGTCCAATTTAGACCATTGTTGCAAATTTTTGGGAAATCTGAACAACGCTAATGCCTTACCTTGCTTTGCACTACAATTATCTGATGCACAGTAGACCATTTAACAGAATTAATACTTGTAGCAACTGCTAGAAGAAACGAAAGGCGACGCATACAAATTTGCAGAAATATAGGTTATGTTGTTAAGTAAGATGTAACGGACACGCCTTTATAGCGTTTGAGTACGGCTTAGGTTGTGGGAGAGTTCAATAAGCAGATATGAAAATTAACCAAAGTGGACTTGCCTTCGAAGCTGAGTCAATAGTTTTAAAAAACACAAAAAATATGCATAATAAATAATTGTTTTCTGTGATAATATCGCTATTAAAAGTTAAAGGAAGTTTGTTTACAAAAATCCGAAAATAGAAATGGTGGAACGCAACCATAGTACTTTTAGTTGTGTAAACACGGCTTTTAGTCTTCTGCATTATTATAAGTGATAAGTGATGATGATGATGATGATGATAATTTTTTATTGTCTTCCGCTATTATTTTTAAAATAATATTTGTTAGTGCTATGACACTTCTAGTTCTGGGTTTTCCTTTAATATTGGTAGAAGTTTTCACAGCTTCCCATATTTTACAATTTCACAATGAACACTGCGAGCATCGTTTCTACTTTTAAAGCTGTTTTTTCAAATGTCTACATAGCATTAATTAGAGAAAAAACTTGCTCCGTGGGTGTATTGGTCCCTGGGATGTATAAGAGATATTGTACAAGCGAGATCGGTGCATTCATTTGTACGAGTGCATTTTATGGTGAATGAACTTCTAGAATCTGTTAAACGTAAATGAAAAATAAAACATCACAATACGAATATAAGATATATTTTATTTTTATTTTATTTAATTCGCACTCAGCCAACAGCCGTTAGGCCAATTATAGGCGTCGCTGTGCAGTTATGAGGACTTCCAACCTCACTAACGACTGTCATGATGTTGTTATGATCGCCGGGACCAACTTTTTTCCGTGATAGCCGTACCACGAGGCGCCGAGAGATGCAGCCGTGGAACTCCCATCCAAGTTCTGACCAGAGAGAGCGTTGCTTAACTCTGCTGATTGGACGTCGACGCTTGTTCAGGCTACACCACCCAGGACCAACCATACTCTGAAATGCGGAACTAGCGGATGCATTTAATATTTTGCGGGACGATTTTAATGCATGATTCCAATGCGGGAGCAGTACTAATATTGTTGGACCACCCCGCACAATGTGGGAGGGTTGGCAGTCTTAGTTTAGTCACACATTAAGATGTTATTCATGCGAAACACCCTTTCGTTGTTCTATTCATTAATTTAGTTACACATCAAATCTGATACGAGTCCCGCGTCCCGCTCGGGCAAATTAATACGACGTTGTTGGAACGCACTCAAAAAATTTCCGGATATGAATTAATCCTCGAATGCAGATTCGGTAAAAAAATCCTAACGACACAAACCCTAAAAAGAAGTAATGTCTACCTATAAAAAATTTCTGAGAAATTTTGTTGTTGTCTTGGTTATGGCTCATGAACTAATTTTTCTATTGGTCATTAATGAGTGTCGTACGATTTTCTAGTCTATTTAAATATTTTCACTGTATTTAGCTATTGTTTCTTTCACTATATCTACCTTAAGGTCACTCAATATGTCCACATTTCTTAGAAAATAGGGGGCATCGCACATAGCTCGTAACACTTTTGTCTGGTATAACTTACAGAAAACTAACATTGTACTTTTTGTAAATAAACTTGGTTTTGTGTGTAGATTTATAATAAACTCTTAATTCTCAGCCTCTAGCAGTAGATGACATGAAAAGTTCTAGAATAAAGGAAAAAGTAGTGGAACCCTTTGAGCGGGTACTAGTGATGTGGGTCGGGTAAATACCTAGTGAGTAGGGTATTTATAAATGGGTATTTACCCCTGCCTCGGGTAAATACCTAAAAACTGGGTATTTATCAAATTAGTAATATTTAGAAAGAGCTAACTTGTACTAACATAATAATGTTCCCTTAATAAATAAACTACTCACAGCGTGAGTTCTAAAAGGTGGGGAAAGAGCGGGAAATTTTGAATTAAATCCTAGTAATTTTTTGCTTTTATGTTTCTCGCAGGTGTATCACCCCAACTTTCTGGTGACATGTCATTGGTGGCACTGTAAATCTATGTCAAATTAGAGGTTAACAGGTTAGGTTTTGTGTCAGTTTGTGTCAAAACCGTAAAGACGGGTAAATAATTCGAAGAAAATCTGCTCAAAACCTTCTCTGCATTCCTAAGTAAATTACTTGGGTAAAATTTTGTTAGAAAAACATATAGAATTAGAACATCATAATTTAGAGGTGTTTTCATACGCAATTTAGCCCGAAGATCAGAATCCTAATGAAATCATCACTAAATAGAAAAAATCATTAAATAGGAGTTCACTGAAAGGGGGTTCGACTGTATGTACATATTAAGAAACAATCTTAGTAAGGCAAAGAAAATAACAAAATGATATAAACAACGTTGTATACCGATGGGACCATAATTATGTATAACAGCAATTACATAGCATGACCAAAAGCACATAATACTTGAGTAAGAAAGAGATAACCGTTCAAAAAAGTTATTTTAGTAGGCATATTTAGTTGACATATGCCATAATTAAAATGAGCGTCAAGTCTACTCAAATATTTGTTTCTATGTTTATCTCTTTCTTCTTCAAGCATTAAATTCTGTTTTTATTGATGCTATCTTATTGCTGTTATATACAGGTTGCCTAAAATTGTACGGAACATGGCAATTCCATGAGTTGCAGGAGGTTCGAATACTATTTGCCATAAGTGTAACCGGAATGGAACATGCAATAATTACTGTGGTAGCTACGCAACAAGGAGGTGCAATAGCTCTTGTTGCCAAAGTAATTATTGCATTTTTTATTTTGGTTACTCTTATGGCAAATAGTATTTGAACCTTTTCCAACTCATGGAATTGCCATGTTCCATACAATTTTAGCCAACCTGTATAATTATGGCCCCATCGGTATTTTGGGCAGGAACTGTTCTCAGCCCAGCTATTTTTTGTATTCTACATTTTTTTTTAATTGAATAGAGCACTTTGACTTACCAATCAATTATACTGGTTAGATTAGCTTTATAGTATTTGTAAATGAGGCTATAAATACCCGTTTAAAAACCCATTTTGGGTATTTACTCGGGTAAATAAATACCCGGGTAATTTACATCACTAGCGGGTACCATTTTCGTTAAGCATAGCAGCTTAGATAATGTGCCTTATTTTTCAGTCATGTTCAAATAATTTTCAGAAGAATAGAATTTTGAGAGAGTGACTCAGCCCATATTATTCTAAAAGTAAAGGCTTTGTCGAAAGTGGTGTAATGATTGCAAAAAGTATGTTAAGAAAATGATGTGATTGAAATGTAGCTCTGTAAGCTTACAGGAATAGTGTTGTATCTGGACTTACTCCATTATAGTTGATTAATAGGAGACTTAAAAGTAAAATACCAGTAAGTAATCATTTGTTAGTTCTTAAAGTAGAGAATAGGGAAATTGTCGATGAGAATAGTACAGAAATTGAATTTAGCTAAGCAATATTGTGATAGAACAACCAGAACAAGAAACGAATTTGAGCTCAATCAAAATGTTACCATAAGAAAGTGCTTGTGTATGAGCCTGCAAAAATTGTTAAAAAAGTAACAAACCAAGGTCATACGCGGTGGAAAAGTTAGATGGGCAAATTTAATCATAGAAATAGTTTATATTTGTTAATGAAACATATTTTAGCAGTGCCAATTTTCTTGATGTGTTTATAGTCTGTTTTTTAACAAGAAGGAGCGATTTAAATTTCTCACGCTGAAACCTATCTTTGTGATTGGCTAAGACCGCTCGGGTTTGCATATACAGTAGAACCCAGTTAATACGCTCCCGCTTAATACGTTCTTTTATATTGGTCCTAAGAATTTGTCATAACATTTCACACAAAATTAATTAGGTATAAATTTTTTACTTCAAGTAGTTATTGTACTTTTATGTAAAATTACGTATGTATTATGCATTTTGTATTGCACTGTACCTTATATAATAAAGTTAATGATTAACCCAAACATATTTGTTCATTTTATAATCTTCTCACAAAAGACGTTTTCCCACTTAAGATGCTGTTTCCTAACGACTCCTTGAAAATCATGTCAAGTGGATTTTTACTGTATTTTGACACGTTTTAATGTGTCAGTTGTTCAAAGCATTTGCACACCAGTTAGCAGTTTTGTGTTTTTAATTTCTTTCTGTGTATTCCAAAACTAAAAAAATCACTTTTTCAGAAGCAACGGCTTAGTATCATTAACATTGCACATATTTTTGAATATGAATGCTGTTTGTACCCAGTACAAGCTCGGTACTAGTTTGCCCCCAAAGTAGCATAACCGGTTATATTTGTGTTATGGTAAATAAAACAAGTCATTGGGTTGAGTTCAATAAATAAGACGCTGTACAAGATAGTATTGCATGCACAGATCTACTAAATCAGTGTCTAATATACCTAACAAAGTCATTTATCCCAAAATTAAAAATAACAAGTATGAGCCAACAGTGCAATTGTGCAGACGTGTAAGTGTTTCCCCGTAAAATTTGTTTAAATTGTGAGTGCAAACAACAAATTTATTTAATTAGCGATAATGACGCCTCTAAATTCCTGTTTAGTTTGCAAGGCTGGCTTAAATCCAAAAGAATTGAAATGTGATAATTGCAACCAACCATTGCACACCACATGTTTAGCGTTATCCCGTGCTGAAATCCAACTCTTTGACGTCAAAAGTTCGTCACATTACCTATTTTTGTGAAAAATTCGAAAAACAACGTACTGAACTAAACAAAAAACTACAACTCAAAAACGAAATCGAACAGCTTAAGAAAGCAAATTCTGGTGTGGCAGCCAAACCAACGTCCGAGGTTGTAACGGGCTAAACCGACAACGTGCCAGTTTGTAACGATACAACACGGTATTTACGATAAGCCAAAACAATGCTAAATGACTAGCGCGTAAGCTAACTTACAATCGGGAATATAACTCATAGGACCGCTAACCCAGCCTGCTACAAAAGAGTTTTCCGACTAACTTCAGCGTAAGGAGCGGGGGGGTTCAACACGAGATAACACGAGGGCAACGGCCTAATTAACGGTAAACAGAACTTGCATGATAAGGCGCCACCACAATTCCATACTAGAGAAAAATGTGCTTAGGTGAACCCACTGAGGAAAAGTGGAAGCATAAATGAATTCACCTTTCAACTATAAGCGTGGTAGTATTCTGGTCAGCGCGCCAGTACAGCACCAACGGACCTACCTTTCGAAAACTTACTTGATCAGCTGGTCAAACTTCTTTTACAACTGTAAAATACAATACACAAAAATCGCAAGCACAATAACAAAGAAAACCACAGTTAAATAGACATGAATGTATTAACAAACTATTTGAATATATAAATGCACATCAAAATTTGAAATGGTTTAGTAAACGGTAGTTAGGTAAATTGCGTCGAGTCTTAATCTATTAAAATATTCTGTAAACTTGACATCAACTATAGAAATTACTGGTAAACAACATGAACATCGAACTATCGAAATACTGAATCAAATAGCAGTAATAAAAGGCAGTATTCAACTAAACAAGTTGCAGTTGTGACACATTACAAACGCTATTACATAAAGTCAAACAGAATGATGTAAACTGACGGTAAATGAATTGTAATGACAGGCAAACAACTATGTATAATGGTTTGACAAATGCAAAAAGGCACACAATAAAAGTTAAACGACCGCAACGTTACGTCAACTGTCCGATTCGTCGGCAAAACACCCTGTATACTTTAAATTCGCACTGTACAAGTTGTTAACAATATTATAAGAAGCTTAAGAAGCTTTGCTTAGCTATAGTCGATGTCCTATGCTGTTGCGTCGATTGCTTCCCCAGACACGTAAAGGGACTGCACCAACTCAACGAGCTGCGGGCCGAGCGGAACCATGGGGTATTATCCACCACTCAAGGCGACATCGAAGCACGCACGGTAAATTGGCAGAACAACAGGAACGATAAGCGATTGCCTCGCGAAACAATGATAAGCCGCTAATCAGTTTTCACAGATAGTCCGTCAAACGACGTAATAGGAGCGCCACTCCACGATACGAAAGGCTCACGGCTTACATTGAACAACGACACCTACTCGATCGCCGTCAGCAACCACGTGCAGTAATGTCCCATAAAATACGACACGCACGACGCTGGCATTGAAGCAACAGGAGTCCAAATAATAACAAACAGCGGTACACACATACCCAAAGAACAGACCGTTAGGCGATAATTGGCACACATTGAACAAACGCAACACCTCGCGTGGCCAAAGCCACGCCGGGCACTTTCCACATAGAAGGAAGGGGAAAGCCTTCGTCCCGATTGAGATTATTGGGGTGTTTGCAAATCTCAATGGCTTCGCGAATCTTTCTGCTAAAGAAGAATGGGGATTTGCAGATGATGGAAGTTTCATCAAAAAGGATCTTATGACCAGTATCGCGTTGGTGTTCGGCGATGGCCGATGATGAAACGAGACCTGACTTGAGACAGCGCTGATGCTCAGAGATGCGAGTTTTTACTGAACGACTTGTTTCACCAATGTATACAGCATTACAAGAGCAAGGGACTCTATTAACACCTTTAGATGACATAGTGTTTAATTTATCTTTAGATGAAGGAAGAACCTGTGAGATCTCACAAGACACAGGTTAGGAGCTGACATGTTTTTACTACAGGCAAGAATCTGATTTAGCTATTTGCGCCTGGTGTATTTTTTAGTTAGTTATTGGAATCTCGTCTCATCAACAGATAGGGCATGTAGGATATTTTTGGCACAGTAATGCTTCGTCGAGTTAGATGTTAGTGCATGGTTTTTGTATAATTGTAATGCGTTAATTGTGATAGGGCTATTGCAAATTTTGAGCGCCCATTCTGTGCATGCTACTGACCTTTATTGAATTTTTAATCGAGCTCACTCGAATTGGTAAAGACAGCCCTGTGGCTCAATCCTGTAGGAGCCTTCGGTTTCGGATCGGACCACGGCGTCTCCGTGGGAGGGCCTGCGAAGACCTTGGTTGGGAGGTTCCGCTGCCGCTGAAGGCTGCCGCGCCCCATTGAGCCCCCTGCAAATTGTATGTTAGATCATCCGCGCTAGTAATTCAGTTTTAAGGCAGTACTTACCGCTTTTTGCCTGCTGTTTGCTCGATATCTTCGGGTTTGTGGCGACGACATTTGCATGTCGGTCGCTTAGGTCTGACGTCATTTTGTTAGCGTGTCGTGGCTAGAGAACCGATTTCGGTAGCCGATTGCTTTACTTGGGAGTCGCGTGAGCCCGTTAATTATCTTGTCGGAACTCTGTTTGCGGCGTTCGCGATTTTTCCGCGTTATTGTAATTTATTCGCGAGTTTACGTAGGTACAAGTTTGCCGAAGGTTTATTCAAGCGATTGCTTTAGCGTTCATTTATGCACCTGATGTATTTCCATTAAGAAAACTGCTCTGTGAACTATATGGCCATATACCCTCGTAGTTTTGACATTAGAAATTTTGGATTAATTACTTTAGGATCTTACTGAGCTGATATTCGGGGTTTCACATCAGCTGAGCGCTTGCATAACCTGGCCCTGCTATTTCCTGCCTCACAGGGATTATTTAATTTATTTTTTTTAAATTTAATACTCGCTACGCTCCGTTTTTAACCGCGCGATGTTTTAAGGTGTTAGCCCATCCACAGGTCATAGTCATTGCTGCTCGTGGGCTACTATTTGCTCGATATTTATATTTATATATTTATATTTGTATTTATATTTATTATTGCATGTCGTATACTGTGTGTTTTCTTTGGTGTTGCTAAAAATATTGCCTGCTGTGATATATATATATATATATATATATATACTTGTGTTAGCCTTGCACTATAGTACGCACCAATATATTTAAAATAAAGCTGTGATCTATTCATTGGTTGTTGGTTTGTTTATTTTTGACTTGCTGGTTTTTATCCTCGACCTTGTGTAAGGTCCGGCACAAGGAATTGGATCTGAGTCTAGGACCTGGCGCCCACTCCTTTTTTTTTGTATTCTCTTTCAGCATAGCTGGAACCCTGCGACCCTCGCGGCGAGCTAGCCCAATTAGGCCGATAGTTACCAGCCGGCAAAATAACTAGTATAACTTTCGCCAAAAGGTAAGGCCGACCGTCTATCTTCCCTGACAAGAAGATTTTGGCGCCCAACGTGGGGCCTTGAAAGGATTTTTGACTACGTCGTTGTTAGGGTACTTGGTGGTACTATAGTGCAAATCGAACTGTTAGGGTGTTAGAATTTATTATTGGCTAGGTGATTTATATTTGGTATTATTTATTGTCGATACTTGTTGGGTATTTACAATTGATTATTGCTAGTTATAGGTTTGTTTATTGCATGCTATTTACAGGTTTTGCTTGGGTTAGTTATAAGCCTAGTTTAAATACGTTTTTGTGATCATCTTGTCCTGTTGGAACAGCAAGATGGTATTTAAATTAGATGTTAATCGTTTGCTCGTCGATGAGCTCGATTATGAGCTTCGAGTTAGAGACATTGCCATTCAGGGCAACGTCCAAGACAAACGTAAATTACTCCGTGCTCGTATGAAGATAGATCTTCTTATGAATGTCACTTTCACTCCCGTGTCTTTCGACGCTACTGAAGAACTTGCGATCTGTGAAGACAAACTTTCTATTTTAGCTGCCGAAATTGATAGTTGCACCTCTAGGAACTTGGACAATGATGCACAACGTTTAGGTACTCGCCTTCTTCATGTTCAAGGTCGTCTAGGTCATATTATAGCAGAACCAGATTCCGCTTCTAGGTTGGAGTCCTTGAAGGTTAGATGCGAACAACTAATTGCCGCCTTGGAAGCGGTAAAGCTGACGTCACAATTCGTACCTGCCCTTCCTGTTCGGGAAACGGGAACGGAAGGCGTTAAGAGGCCGATTAGCGTCTTCTCCTGTCACCATTTCTGAGGCCAATGTCGTCTCTCAATCTCGAGAAACGGATCACATACCTACCGAACATCGCATATTGCTTGATTTCATCTTAGGTCACGCCAACAAAGATGAGAGGCCCTATCTTCGAGTGTCTATTTTTGGAAAGGAACTTCTTGGTTTGTTAGACTCCGGCGCGAGCCGTACCATTTTAGGTCGCCAAGGTTGGAACGTATTAAGGAACTCCTGCAAATTAAGCTCCAATAAACCCACTACCTGCAGTGTTGCCAACGGCGAGAAATGTCAGAGCATTGGTACACTTACCGTCCCCATCGTCTTGAGAGACCGGGTGAGAACCTTTGAAGTCCTGGTTATCCCATCGTTACCACATACACTCATCTTGGGCACCGACTTCTGGAAGAGGATGGCCCTTGTGCCAGATCTTCGCCATGGGGAATGGACCTTCTCCAAAGTCTCGGCTGATGAGCAAATCGCTGCGATCCGTTCGACTGAACACCTCACGAACGACGAGCAAGCTGTGCTTGATCAGACTATCAGCGAAGCTTTTTCCTTGATAGGAGATGGTGTAGGATGTACCCATTTAGTGGAGCATGTAATCAAGACGGATGCTGAACCAATTAAGCAGCGCTATTATCCAATCTCGCCTGCTTTGCAAAAGCACGTGAATGAAGAGCTCGACGATATGTTAGAAAAGGGCATTGTGGAACCCTCAACATCGGCATGGTCATCGCCCATCGTTATGATAAAGAAGAAGGATGGTTCTTACCGCTTCTGTGTAGACTATCGGAAGCTCAATAAGGTGAGCCAACCGGATGCCTATCCACTTCCGTACATCAGCAACATCTTGGACAAGTTACGTGATGCACAATACCTGACCACGTTAGATGTCAAGTCAGCTTACTTTCAGGTGCCGGTTTCTGTCGCTAGCCGTCCGCTAACTGCCTTCACTGTCCCTAATCGTGGGTTGTACCAATTTTGTCGCCTCCCGTTCGGCCTTCATACCGCCCCGGCGACTTGGCAACGCCTTATCGACCGAGTTATTGGTGCCGACCTAGAACCTTACTCCTTCACATACTTGGATGACGTTATTATCTGCACTCCTACCTTCGAAAAACACCTGGAGGTCTTGAAGGAAGTCATATCTAGGATCGCCAAGGCCGGCCTAACTTTGAACCGGGAAAAATGTCACTTTTGCAAGCCCGAATTGAAGTACCTGGGGTACGTCGTGAACTCCAAAGGTCTACTCGTCGACCCGGAAAAGGTCGAAGCAATCTTGAACATCCCTAACCCCAAGACGGTACCAGAGGTTAGAAGGATATTGGGAATGGCATCGTGGTATCGGCGCTTTGTGCCTAACTTTTCTTCAGTTGTGTCACCTATGACTCGCCTGCTTCGCAAGAACCAGAAGTTTGTTTGGTCTGAGGAATGTCAAACCGCATTTGACACCATTAAAGACTGCCTCGTCTCGGCCCCTGTGCTCTCTTGCCCAGATTTTAGTCGGCCCTTCACTATCCAGACGGACGCCTCTGGCTATGGACTCGGAGCCGTCTTGTCCCAGACATATCCTGAGGGAGAGAAGGTCGTCTGCTATATAAGCCGTTCGCTCACGAGGAATGAGCGGAAGTTCAGCACAACGGAACGTGAATGTCTCGCGGTACTCTTCGCCATCGAAAAACTTCGCCCGTACATCGAGGGAACTAAGTTCGACGTCGTGACCGACCACTACGCCCTCAAGTGGTTGCATAATATTAAAGACCCCATAGGACGCATTGCGCGTTGGGCCATACGCCTACAACAATACAATTTTAACGTCATACATCGCAAGGGCAAAGACAATGTCGTACCTGACGCTCTATCCAGGTCCGTACCTATTGTCGATGAAGTCACTGAGGACGACGATATTCGAGATCGCTGGTATGCTCGGATGCGACTAAAAGTCCGAAACGATCCACAGCACTATCCTGCTTGGCGCGAGTCGAATTCGCAACTCTACAAACATGTTAGGAGCCCGTATCCAGAACTCATGCAGGCCAATGAAGATTGGAAGATAGTTCTACCTAAGGACAAACGTTCAGAAATACTACGACGTAATCATGATGATCCTACCTCAGGACATCTTGGCGTTTCGAAAACCTTAGGTCGTATAGCTCAGAGGTACTACCGGCCCAAGATGCGAACGGACGTTCTGCGCTACGTTCGCAACTGCAAGGTGTGTTCCCGCACTAAGCCTGACCAACGACCACCCGCTGGACATATGGGAGGTCACACAAACATCTCGAAGCCCTGGGAGGTCATCTGTATGGACCTCATAGGACCTCTACCTCGTTCATCTCGGGGATATCAGTATATACTCGTAGTGGCTGATTGTTTCTCTAAACTCCCTCTTGTGTTTCCCCTTCGTAAGGCTACGGCCGCTGCAGTCGTACGTCACGTTGAAGAGAACGTATTTTTATTGTTTGGCGCTCCGAAGAGAATTATCTGCGACAATGGTGTCCAGTTCAAGAGTCGCGAATTTACTGCCTTGGCTAGGAACTATGGCTGCAGAATAGCGTTTACAGCGTTGTATCACCCTCAGGCAAATCCAACGGAACGCATCAATCGTGTTCTGAAAACAATGCTTACAGCGTACGTGTCCGACAAACAACGTGAGTGGGATAAATACTTACAACAAGTCGCTTGTGCCATAAGAACCTCCAAGCATGATGTCACTGGTCATAGCCCCTACTTTTTGAATTTTGGCCGAGAAATTACACTCGACGGGAATCCTGAAGAAAAACCTGAAGATGAAGGTCTCGAACTTCGTGTCATCAGGGATGAAAACCCCAATATAAGAGCCCAAGCGCTGCAACGGTTGTACAAAGAAGTAAAAGTTCGTCTTGCTAGGGCCTACGATCGTTCGAAGGTATACTACAACCTGCGAAGACGACCTGATGAATATCAGGTAGGCAACTCCGTTTGGAGAAGAAACTTCACGCAATCAGATGCTGCTAACCACTATACTGCTAAATTGGCACCCAAGTTCATTGGACCCTTTATAATTCATAAGAAATTGTCTCGCTTCATTTATCAACTTAAGGATCCGGACGGTCGTCTGCGTGGGAATTGGCATGCCAAAGACTTGAAGCTCAATAACGCTGTCGACGATAATGATGATTTGGTTTAGTCTACGTCTTTTTGGGAGGTTGGTTTGGGGACGTCGGACGGAATCTTTGGGACCCAACTCACCTTTCCTTTTTCTCGAATTGGAGTCCCGACCTAAACATCTGGTCCCTACATTTCTCGCATCTTTCTCTGTCTCATTTTTTTTTTCTTGCTGTGTTCGTTCTCTTTATACTTTGTGTTATTTTGGATATCCGTTCTATTTTCCGTCATTTGGAGATAGCTTCAGTGCTGTAGGTCGATCCTGGGCCTAAGTACTTAACCCTTGGTTGAGGTTGGTTTTCCTTTCCCTTCCTTCTTCTGTATCGTTCGCTTTCCTGTCTCCCACTCCGCATTTTTCCGAGGTGTTTGCGTTTCGGGTGCATCTTTGTTGCAACCTGACGTAGCCTTCCCTTCCACCGGCGCAGCTCACGTCATCTTGCAGCGACGGAAGAGGTTGGTGTCTAGTTGTCTTCGATGTTGTGCTTGGACTCTTACATGCTCTCTTCTTGTCTACTTCTTTAGATCCTTTGTTCCTTCCCTTTGTTTCCTTCCGGCAGGCATCGTTTTTTTTTGTTGTCTCTTAGGGCGATTTCTTTTGTTGGCATTTGTATGGTCGGGTAAATCTGGGGTGATTTAACCTCCCTTTTGTGGGGGGAGGATTTGTTACGATACTTTTGGAGTGTCCCCCGTAGTATTGAACTTTTGGCTAGCTGAATTTTGAACTTGAATATTTATGGTTGGCTTTTGTCAATTTTTGCAAGCTTTAAACTAGGTATAATTAGCTGTATCTTATTTTTAATTATTTGCCTATAGTTATCAAGCAGTTTGGTAAGCAACTCCTCGAATAATTACCCATATTTTACTAATTAAATTTATTTTGGTCGTATTCCTACAGATATTTGTGTATGGCGTTTAGGCAACCCCTGTTACAAATTCTTCTACACTATTCTATTTGTTGCTAGATAAAGGATATCACTTGTTGCAGTCACAATTTTTCAGGCTGTTTTTTTCGCATCTTCTGGCCCAAAAATTTTGGAAAGTTTTGATAACTGGTAGCTGGTGGATTTTTGAGGTCTTTCCCATTTTAAACTTGGTGCAGGCTGCTTGTGCCTCGGCCGTGTGCTTGAATTTTTGAGCTAATTAGTATAGCTCAGCTCCGTTTTGATTTTTCGGAGGATCTGAAAAAGCACATGTGCCCTTAAAACGTTCGTATTTGATTTGGTTATACGTACGTCCTTTGCAACTGCGGATTCGTCTCAGGCCAGCATTGCTTCTGCCCTTTCTTCTGGCTCAATTCCAGCGTGAGGTAAGATAGGCCAGTTTCTTCTTATTTGGGACTTATTTGGGCATTGTGCGTTATAGCCATTTACTGCCGGATGCCATTCGTTTACTGTGGGATTCGATTTACTGTCGGACACCATTCCCTGTGGATTTCGATTTACTGTGGACTTGGATTTATTGTGGGATGCCATTTCCTGTCGGCTACGACCTTGGGAGAGTTCGGACGCTTCCTGCGAGAGGTTGAACTTCCCCCTGAAGAGGCTTAGCACTCCTTGTTCAGCTGCACTCTGCTGGTATCCAATCCGTCGATTTGGGCCCCTGAAACCATCGAATTGTCAAGGAGCTCTATAGCTACGCTGGAGGGGTAGCACTGCACTCACCTGTGATACAATCACCGCCCCCTAGGTCCGCTGGGCCTCTCGCTGTGTCTGCCGAAACCTCCATCGCTTCTGCCGTCCCCGGCCTCCCGCAAGACACAGGTTAGGAGCTGACATGTCTTTACTACAGGCAAGAATCTGATTTAGCTATTTGCGCCTGGTGTATTTTTTTAGTTAGTTATTGGAATCTCGTCTCATCAACAGATAGGGCATGTAGGATATTTTTGGCACAGTAATGCTTCGTCGAGTTAGATGTTAGTGCATGGTTTTTGTATAATTTTAATGCGTTAATTGTGATAGGGCTATTGCAAATTTTGAGCGCCCATTTTGTGCATGCTACTGACCTTTATTGAATTTTTAATCGAGCTCACTCGAATTGGTAAAGACAGCCCTGTGGCTCAATCCTGTAGGAGCCTTCGGTTTCGGATCGGACCACGGCGTCTCCGTGGGAGGGCCTGCGAAGACCTTGGTTGGGAGGTTCCGCTGCCGCTGAAGGCTGCCGCGCCCCATTGAGCCCCCTGCAAATTGTATGTTAGATCATCCGCGCTAGTAATTCAGTTTTAAGGCAGTACTTACCGCTTTTTGCCTGCTGTTTGCTCGATATCTTCGGGTTTGTGGCGACGCCATTTGCATGTCGGTCGCTTAGGTCTGACGTCATTTTGTTAGCGTGTCGTGGCTAGAGAACCGATTTCGGTAGCCGATTGCTTTACTTGGGAGTCGCGTGAGCCCGTTAATTATCTTGTCGGAACTCTGTTTGCGGCGTTCGCGATTTTTCCGCGTTATTGTAATTTATTCGCGAGTTTACGTAGGTACAAGTTTGCCGAAGGTTTATTCAAGCGATTGCTTTAGCGTTCATTTATGCACCTGATGTATTTCCATTAAGAAAACTGCTCTGTGAACTATATGGCCATATACCCTCGTAGTTTTGACATTAGAAATTTTGGATTAATTACTTTAGGATCTTACTGAGCTGATATTCGGGGTTTCACATCAGCTGAGCGCTTGCATAACCTGGCCCTGCTATTTCCTGCCTCACAGGGATTATTTAATTTATTTTTTTTAAATTTAATACTCGCTACGCTCCGTTTTTAACCGCGCGATGTTTTAAGGTGTTAGCCCATCCACAGGTCATAGTCATTGCTGCTCGTGGGCTACTATTTGCTCGATATTTATATTTATATATTTATATTTGTATTTATATTTATTATTGCATGTCGTATACTGTGTGTTTTCTTTGGTGTTGCTAAAAATATTGCCTGCTGTGATATATATATATATATACTTGTGTTAGCCTTGCACTATAGTACGCACCAATATATTTAAAATAAAGCTGTGATCTATTCATTGGTTGTTGGTTTGTTTATTTTTGAATTGCTGGTTTTTATCCTCGACCTTGTGTAAGGTCCGGCACAAGGAATTGGATCTGAGTCTAGGACCTGGCGCCCACTCCTTTCTTTTTTTGTATTCTCTTTCAGCATAGCTGGAACCCTGCGACCCTCCCGGCGAGCTAGCCCAATTAGGCCGATAGTTACCAGCCGGCAAAATAACTAGTATAACTTTCGCCAAACGGTAAGGCCGACCGTCTATCTTCCCTGACAACGCGCTTAAAATTGTGTTATCATCAGCAGCCAACGCACTAGCAATCTTAGAACGAAAAGGTAATCTTGGACAGGCTAGCGATATAATAATTCGGCCAGAACAAATACCTACTCAATTAGAATTTCTAAAAGGTTCACAACAAAGTTTAAAGACTAGAATTGAAGGAGGCGAACAGGATTTAACCATTAAATATGAAAATGGAATACTCGAAATTATCAAACTCCAAAAAACTTAAAGAGGCGCCAATGGAAACAAACTAACTGGTGGAATGAAGAGTTAAGAAAGGAAACCAAGAAGAAAAATAAACTATGAAAAAATACTTAACAAAAAAAGATCTAGCAAATTATGAGGAGTCAAAGAACAGGTAGGAAAGTGAAAAAAGGGTTTACCAAGCTAAAACATAACACTGGGAAAGTTTTGGAATAGAACTCGAGAAGAATTTTAAAAACAACCAGAAGATATTTTGTAGAGTAATTAAAGCAGCAAGAAAAGATAAGAAAAAACCAATATATATCAACTGAAATACAAAGAAGGTGAAATACTAACCAGTGAAGTGGAAATAATACAAAGGTGGAAAGAGCATTTTCAGCAACTACGAAGTGGGATGCGAGATCACAATACCAATGAAGAGGAAGTCGAACAGCAAGAACCACTTGAGTTTATGGATTCTGATGATATTACCTTAGAAGAAGTAGAAAGGGCTGTAGAAAGGTTGAAGGAAGGTAAAGCAGCACGCCACGACACTATCACAAATCACACCAGAGATGATAAAAAAGATAAATCCGAAAGGCAGAGAACTGCTGCATAAAGTAATGGTACTGGCATGGCGATACAAAAGGATTTTCAAGGACTGGAAAACAGCAATAATCTTGAAAGCAATTTTTGTAAGACTAGCCAAAGGACTGCGTCACACAATTGCTTCCGTGTGGGCATAAGCTCAAGGGCCAACACTTCATCGCTAATAGAAGGTCTTTCACCTTCAGCCACTCCTAGGGTCTTACCGTGCTTAAAGGTCACACATTTTTTGGTAAATTGAAAAAAGGCTTGACAGGCCTAGAAACAGCCGTTAGTTTCATTCCAATGCTCGCTCTTACCTTCGGGTCTCCTTTTATTGCTTAGCCGAAATTGATTACAAAACAAGATCGTTTATCGTTCACTGATAGGGCAGAACCTTGTCAGCATACAAGACGCGTATCTTGCTTGCAACCTGTTGCTGATAGCGGTTGCAGTGTAGATGAAGTTATATATTTTTATTATAATCCCATCCTCAAGAAGAGACAAATTAATCCCCAAAAATTATGGTTACCTCACATCCGATCCTCTTGGTAGTCCAGGATACCGACATGCGCTCTTATTTGCGCAGGTAGTTGTGTGTGACCTCATGTAATTGAGGTACCACAACAGGTAGAGTGGATGTACTCACCTACTGTATGTCTCAGTGGACGTTTTCCACAAAAACATTATATATATAAGCGTTTACAGGCCTTTTAGGCCCATTGCTTTGTCAAGACCTTCCACCTCTTCCTGTCTTTTGTATTCTCGTTCCAGTTTCTGACACCTTTTTCCTGCAGGTCCTCCCAGACCGCTTCTCTCCATGTCTTCCTTGGTCTACCCTTCTTCCTTTTCTCTTCCGGTATTTTCCAGCCAATATTTTATACAGTTCTGTTATTATCCATCCTCTCCATGTGTCCAAGCCACTGCAGTCTTCGGGCTTCTATCCCTTGGGTTATGTAGGCATCGTTATACAACTCGTACATTTCTGCGTTTGTGCGTCTTAGCCATATATCGTCCACTTTTCTTCCACCATAGATCTTTCGTAGAATCTTTCTTTCCCACCTTTCTAGTTTTTGCTGGGTTTTCATTGTCATTATCCACGTCTCACAGCCGTACATCAAGGTTGGTCTGATTATACTTTTGTATAATCGTATCTTTACTTTACGTGAGATGTCATTGGATCTAGCAGTGTATTCAAACCATATACGCTTCTATTACTTGTAGCGATCCTTAGATTAATTTCTGTTTCTTCGTCACTCTTATTGTCAATGAGGGTCCCTATGTATATATATTCTTCTACTTTTTCAAATACTACTTCTCCACTTTTTGTTTCTATCCTTAAGTTTTTTGTATTATCTGATCCTTGTTTATTTTTGAATTCCATGTATTTGCTTTAGGGCCGATTGCAGAAAGCAATGTTAAGTCTGGTGTTAGCTAACGTCGCGTCAAAGTGAACAAAATCGCATCAAATTTTGGTTACTAATGTATTAGTTACCATAAACATTTGAGATTTGATTCGTTTTTGTTCACTTTGACGTCGCGTTAGCTAACACCAGACTTAACATTGCTTTCTGCAACCGGCCCTTAGTTTCATTGATTTGTAGACCCACTTGTTTTACTGCACTAATCAGTCTTTCTGCTACTTTTTTTAATTCTTTCCTGCTTCTCGCTATTAGTAATATGTCATGCGCATACGCAAGACATTGATGAATTTTGTTGAAAACTGTTCCCGCTTTGTTTATCCTGCCTTCTCTTATTACTTTCTCCAATATTAGGTTGAATAATACCGTAGAGAGCGGGTCCATTTGACGAACTCCTTTTTTCTCTATAAACTTTTCCGTCACGTATCCAGAGCTGGGCAGTAATGAATTACTTTTTAATTAAATTACTAATTAAATTCCTTTTTGTGTATTTGCCTTGAAATTGAATTACTTTTCAAAATGCGGCAATTGTAATTGGGAAATGCCATGTTTGTTAAAAAGTACTTGAAAATTACTTTTTGAAAGTAATTAATTACTACATTCAATTACTCAATTACTTTTGTGTAATTAAATTACTCGAGGTAATTGAATTACTTTGTAGTATTTCAATTACTGAATTACTGACCTCGATTGGTTGCCAAATCTCCAGAACGCAAAAAAATAGAGAAGTTACATATTAAACAAACCGCAATAGGGTCTTCCCCGACAATAGAAGCCTAATTTATCTGGCAGTCGAAAACAGCAACTATCGCATTTTCTACGACGCGTCACGAGCAGTGTTGCCAGATTTGGGGACAACTTCCTAATTCTAGGAGATCTGAAGAGGCTGTTTACGACAAACTTTAGTAAAATGTGATTAGCTACTTTTCTAGGGTTTTTACGTACAATTTGGAGGGAATATTATTAAATCAATTTAATTCTGTTGAAGGTATCGAACTTTAATAGTGGTTTATTGTTTGTTTTTAACTCGGTAATCTGATCGCGGATACTATACGTCAGATTTGCGTCTGAAAATTTCCTTACCATCGCTTCAGAAGGAATGATGTTTATGTCACGTATTTGCCATTATTAATCGCTGCGAATCCAAACCGCAGTCTTTGCAATACTTCGCAAAGTCGACAAATAAAGTCCTGTTGACCGCCGATTAGGTTTGGATTTTGAACGCTTAATTTACTTTTTTATAGTGTGAAGTACCGGCGTGTTTGAAAATTTTGTTCGTGTTTGGTTATTTTTTTAAGTGAAATTATAAAACAGACGTTTGCTGGATCGGAAATAAGACTACCCAAAAGGGTTCTACTTTCCTCACAAAAAACATTTATTTTACAGATTTAGAGATAAAATCAGCTAATTTAATTTTTTTAACAACGTAAGTAAAAAATTTTGTCGTTTTTGTCATTACACATAATTAAAATTCTCTTTATTTAAAAATATCTTTTACGTTTCGCTAATTCATTGTTAGCTTCATCAGAAACATTGGTTTAAAATATAGGACAAAGGGACATTTACTATAACAATCTGTAAAATATAGGTACATGTTAGTGTTTGGACTTGTGAAAGAATAAGTATCCTCAATTATGTCAATTTACCTGTCTTTTGTTTTCAAAAAGTTTTAGTAGTTGGAATGGTAACATCTTTTATTGTTGATACGTTCTCGTTAGATAAAACATTCTTAGTTTTCATAGTTTGTAGCTGTTTTTGTATCTGCTGTACAAAATTCTTATTTCAATCAGCGGTTTTCAACTAGGTTTATCAGTCAACTTTCAACAGTCCCTGATCGACACCAAATTGATATTTTGTTTTAAAATTTCAAGTTACCTAATACATTTTTTATAGCTATTTGTATTACTAGGGAGTAAAATGTATCATTCCTTCTCGCGGATGCAGTTTAATTCTTCAGCGTTAGCGAGAACAGTACCTAATCAATTGTAATCATGCAAGGGAGGAAATTACGTTTTAGTCCAGAGTTATACATTCAACACTTTTACATTTTTTGATGTGGCAATCTCTTGTATTCAGCTACATTCAAAAATATTTAAATATGAAAACCAAGAGGTTAGTTGATTTATTATTAATCACATTGCCTCCCGTCTCTAATGGCAACGGTAGTCAATGTATTATATTCCCTCCCACTGCCGTTGGAAACCGATCAGGGAACAAACGTATATTTTCGGGAAACCCCTAACAGGCGACAAAAAATGTTACTTTCGTATATAGGGGTAAAAAAATATGTTATCTATTAGCAACATGATATTGTACATTTTCCTCATGAAACAAAATATGAAAAGCTACCCATAACTGCCAAGGGTCTTGTCAAATTATTTCTCCCTCAAACTCATGCTAACAATGCAACTACAATTAACGTCTTAGCAACCATACAATGAGGCAATCCTTGATGTTACTTACATATTCTAGTTTTAAATGTCATGACATTTTGAAATTTCATACTATTTTTACGAATATGCTAGTAGAAAAAATATTGTATGCACCACGGGAGATATTCATGTTCTTTACCTTCGTTGACTTACAGACCTCGGGCCAGAGACACATGTCAACCTCAGGGAAAAAACATATTCATATCTCCCTTAATGCATAAATATCTATTCTAGCTAAGCCAACAAAAAATACTCAAGTTGCGCCAATTGAATCACCACGTAGTGTTCTACAAAATCTAAATAGAAATTTGCTGTCAAACAATTAAAAAATCCAATGCTCCACCCTGTATACTTAGGTAAGTTACATATTTTCGTCATGTAGCTTCATGTTAGGCGTATTTAATAGTACATTGTTCTACAAGTTAAGAAAAGTGAGAGTTTTTCAACGTTTAATTTACGAGCGAGCGATGCAAAACGAGTGGATTAATTTATTACGAACATGGAAAAATTACTTTTATAATATATTCAGCGTGCTATTTTTTCTAATATAATTACAAAATGTAGCCAAAATGAAATTTGACATTCTTTATATTTAAAAAAAATATTTTTTTTAAATCGGCAGTGAAGAACGTCGAAATTGTCAAATAAAATACGAGAAATGGGCAGTGAAGTAATCAATTGTTTTACGACTTTTTGTAGGCGGCTGGACGATAGGTAAACGTCAACCGACGTCAACATAACCTACAAAAGTTGGTTAAAATGTTGTAATTTTGCTATTTAAAAAAACAATCTACCCCACGGCACTGAAGTTTCTTTTTATCCCTCATGTGGTTTATTTGCTTTGGCCCTACGGGCCTCGGCAACTAAATCCGCAATCGTGATAAAAAGCTCAACTTCAGTGATAACCTATGTAGAAACTAATATAAAAAATATATATTTGAACTTTCAAGTCCCTATACCTTCTTACTGAAGGGACTTTGTACTAAGGTATATTAGGTTTAATCGGTTTATTATAACCTAAGGAATCTATGCCAAATCGGTGTCGCATTTTTTTTTGGGACACCCTGTGTAATTGTTATCCTTGAATTTATTTATTTACTTACATCTTACTTCAAAACAAACTAAAAACTTTTGGTTTTGGTGAACGGTGCATGTAGCTACAGGATTTAATTATAAAAAACGTTCAAAAGTGAAAGAGTATGTAGGTTACTATAGCTAACAAAACATAAAAATTAAGCATTTTTATATTACGATTACGAATCGACACAACACTAGTGATAGTTGCAACTTGCAAGAAGGTTCTACTAAATAAAACTACGTATATGACAATAATTTTTATTGAAAGTAATTGAAAAAGTAATTGATGTTGTACAATTACAATTACTAAGTAATTGGTAATTGAATTACTATTTCCTGTGAGTAATTAAATCTCTGGTAATTAAATTACTGCATTGGGCGGTAATTGGTAATTAGTAATTAATTACTTTTTAAAAGTAATTTGCCCAGCTCTGCACGTATCCATTTACTTTCACTGCGCTTGTTGTTTGCTTTACGTCATTTGAACAAGGTTAATTTTTTTTGTATCTTGAGTACCTTTAGAGCTTCTATCACTTTTCCCCTATTTATAGAGTCATAAGCCGATTTGAAGTCTATAAATAGCATGTGAGTTGGAATTTCATATTCGTAGCATCCTCTGAGTATTTGTTTCAGTAGAAATGTCTGATCTGTTGTCGATCTGTTTTGTCGGAACCCGCCTGGTATTCGCCTAGTAAGCTCTCTGCATACTTTTCTAGTTCTTATTTTTATTAATGTCGCCAGAATCTTGTAGACTGTGTCTAATAAAGCAATGCCTCTGTAGTTACAGCACTTGGTCCTGTCCCCTTTTTTTTTAATATAGGCGCTATTATCGCTTTATTTCCATTCATATGGCATTGATTGCGCTTTCTAAATTTCTTTTGTAAGTTCATACACCTCCTCTATTAGGCATTCCCCCCGTTTTCCAGATTTTCGGTCATGATACCGCTTTCTCCTGGGCTCTTGTTATTCTTCATCAGTTTTTATGACACCTTCAATTTCTTGTCTTTTTGGTTCTTTGATATTGTCTTCGTTTGCCATTACCTCTTGATAAAATGTTCCAGTTTCTTCTTCTTGATTATTGTTTAATAATTCTTCAAAGTATTTTTTCCATCTTTGCATACATTCTTGCTGTTCTCCTACTAACTCTCCGTTTTCATCTTTGATGCAGATAATTCTTCTTTCCTGGTTTGCTTTCCTAATATTTTTCACATCTTTATAAAAGTTCGTAACCCCCACAAAAACATTACACAGCAATAATCTTACCATGCCACAAAAAAGGAGACAGTCGTTGTTGCGAGAATTATAGAGGCATCTCGCTACTAAGCGTGCCTAGCAAAAGATATGAGAGAATCTTGAAACAAAGGCTGCGAAAAATTACAGAGCAACAACTTCAAGATTCGTAGAGTGGCTTCAGAGCAGGTAGAGGCACACACGATGCAGTCTTTGGAATAAACCAAATCATGGAGAAAACAATAAGACATAACAAAGAAGTATATACTTGCTTTGTATACATAGAAAAAGCGTTTGACTCCGTTCCGAGAGATCAATTTTGGGAATTACTGAAGAAGATCGGTGTAAACAACGAACTGATAAATGCCACAAAAACATATATAAGAACATATGGAACTATATCAGAACTGGAAACATGGAATTAACGAAATTCAGGACAGAAGGAGTAGGGCAAGGGGGAGTGTTGAGCCCATTTTTATTCATTAGCCTAACGAATGACATCACAAAAGAGTGCAGAAACAAAATAAAACGTGTCATGGTCGGATACAGAAATTTGGAACCAGTTTGGGTATCGGAGTTTGTGTACGCAGATGATTTGGCAATTATTGCAAGAACAGAGGTGGATCTACAGAATAATCTCGACAGCTGGAACAGGCCTTTCAAAGCTAGAAGTATAACAATTAACAAAAGAAAAGCGATGATTATGGCATTAGGAAAGAATAAAAAAAATATAAATATGCTGGAAAGTGAAATCTTAGTATAAGTAGTAAGTTTCAAATACCTCGGCTCAACCCTGAGATGCAATGGAGGAATGAAAGGAGAGATCAACACTAGATTGGGAGCAGCAGCGATATGTACTATGCTATAGGTAAAATAATTGTCAATAAAAAAGAGTTGTCGAAGCAACCAAAGTAAGGGTATACCATGACATTTACGTACCGACACTAATATATAAAAGTGAAGTATGGACACTCACAAAAAGGCAACAAGAAAAACTCCAAGCAGGCGAAATAAAACTCCTTCGCAGGTTTTCAAGCGTGAGGGATAAAATAAAAAGCAAAGAAATACGAATAAGATTGGAAGTGAAGCCACTGTATATATTGAATTCGAAAAAGCTTTGACCATGTTCCCATTGAAAGATTGTTATATAAACTGGAACATTTCGGAATAAGAGCTTCGTCGGTTAGAAGATTTCTTGAAAAACATGCGTTGGAGATGAGAAATATGTTAGCAATTTCCAGTTTCATAGCATCAGTAAAAGCGTTGCTATACGTGTTCTCGTGAAAAATGTAAAATGAATGTACAGCCATATGTATATTTACTGGTTTCAGATATTAAGTAAGCCTGTGTTTACATATACAAAAGTAGGCTGGTAACTAAGTCTTAACTGTATCTGTACGGCAATAGTCCTTTACGGTACATGGCAACCATTACCATACTGAAACCAGCGACCGCTTATTTATTTCAAAATGTCTATTTGATTTTTTTCGGTTTTCGAGTACATTGTTTTGTATTTACTTCTTATGAATGTAAAGAGACGGCAAGTCGCTAAATTTGGCATAAGCTTGTAGTTTTACACAAGGGCGTAGCCAGGATTTCAGTTAGAGGGGGGCATAAATTTATTTATACAATCAACTACTATTATTATTATTATAGTTTTTTTTTCATTTTTTACAAATTACAAAAATTGCAAGTTGAAATATCATCAGTTTCCGCAAATTTGCTGCAGATCGTAGCTTCTTTTTTGTTAATGTAGAATGTGAATTGCAATAATGATTATAAATCAACTGCCTTTTGCTCTTTATAAATGTTTAGGGGTGGGCAATTGCCCACCCCTGCCCATCCCTGGCTACGCCCATGGTTTTACATACTGCCGATATAGTGGATTTTATGAGTTTAAGGTAAAAATATACGGTACCCCCCCACCCAAGAAAAGCGCCTTTCCGTGCTTTCCAAGAATACTTCGACATTCAGCATCACTCCGTTTCGCCAATACAATGAAATGTTATGAACCAGGTATTTATTTAAAAAAAAAATCAAAAAACATTTGTTTGCAAACGATCATACCTCAAAAGTTGATGTTGCCTTCATTTTCGGAGGACCTAGACGATCCAAGACTTCAGGAAAGTTCCTGGCGACCGAAATCGTGTACACATACGAACATACATACACCGCACAGCACGTTTAGGCACCCCCCAATACGAGGGAGGGATCTAGTGGGCTGGGGTCTTCACCAAAAGATCCGCACAGCCGAGACGGAGATTTGGTATAGTGGGTTCATTAGTCGGTTGGCTCGAATTTTAGAGATATTTGACTCAGAGTGGTTTTCGACATGAGGGAATTTCAATACTTCGTACACTTCGTGCAGAAGTAATTGATCCTGAAGATCCTGGTCAGTATAATGGGACAAACTTATCAAATTATTGTATTGTCATCGGTCCTTGATAAGTGTGCAAAGTTTCAGTTCAATCTGAAGTTTTAAAGTGGGTGAAAATCGCGTTCAATGATTCCGTTACAAACAAACATACATACAGATGGAACTAATAAGCGTGTTAAAAAATATTCTTATGTTCCGCTCTCTCCGACAATTTTTCTTACGTACAAGCGCTTTTTCATTTAAGAAAAAACAAAGCTCTGTGAAGGATAGCACAGAGAAACCTTCTTTACCGGGTAGTAAAATTGGAGGAGGCTCCCCCCCCCCCGTTTGATTTTAGGAGGGCATTTGGCCCCCTCTGCCCCCCCACTTCCGCGGTCCCTGACTGAAACAACTGTATCTGTACGGTAATATCCTTTTTTCTACGTTCACCTCTAAAACTGACTATTAAAAGCTCACTGTCAATGCGAAAAGTTAGCGATTCACACATTTTTCCCTAGTAACCATTTTAACATCGCAACCACGTAAACAATGTCTTAATGAAATAATCGCGTCACTTCATTTTACTTTACGCATCGCCATGGCTAACCTGATTATTATTATTGTAATTCGTCATTTTTCTGGAACTGGCTAAAATTATTGACAATTGCATCATGGCACGTCCATCATCACGCAACATTTTTATTGAATTTGTGAGTTTTTGTGAAGCTAAAGATGGAATCTGAAGATAAGATATTTATTTATTTTCCTAAAACGTCTCGTATTCTACTAAAATTACACTTATTTATACAGTACAAGTACATAGTGTGTTATACAGTGTCAGTGATGTATTTCTGGTTGCCTGCTATAAAGAAATTTCAATTATTTAACAATTTTGTCATTTATTTAGGACCGTAGAAAAAAATTGTATGTATTTCGAGTGTAAAGAGCCATTTTGGTATTCGGTTGCTTTTTCGCGCCTCGCTACCGCTCGGCACGACTCTCGCATTCTCATACCAAAATGGCTCTCTTTACACACTAAATACATAACTTACTATTACCGTACATGGCAACCATTACCATACTGCCACCGATAAACCATTGAACACACCACGGATGTTCTGAATCATAATAGCCTTAGATGTCTTAAAATCGTCGCTCTGCGAGCTCGGATTTCAAAACAACATCTGCGGCAGTTATGACACTGATAACATTCCTAGGTATGTTAATAGCTATAAAGTGTTATGTTTAGGATTAAACGTTTACAAACAATTTGTACGTTTCTGTTTGATATGTATAACAATTCATTGCTAGTAGTGTAACTCTCTTTCTAATATTATTATTGATTTTGATATTTGCTTTAAAACTTGAAAAATTCCATGTAACCTAATTGAAACGTCACTTTGACATTTAACTTTGCCGCCTCGAGTCAATATAACGGATTTGCGGTATAGTCCAGTCGAAATGTCGAAAATCCTATCCTGAGTTTGACAGTCACCCGCCGTCATAGAAAATCCTATAGGTAACATAAAATCGGTGGTCTCTTTATTTGTATATATGTTTGTTTGCATGTTTGTTCGCTATCACTTGCGAAGATACTGGACTGATTAAATTGTATGATAGCTTAAGATTTTGCTAATTTTTAGACTTAGATCGTAGGCCGGTTTTTATTTTCAAAAAAGTTTTAATTAAAGGCGCTTTCCTTTCATCCATGGGAGCAGCTGGGAGCGGTTCCAAACTCTCGCGTACCGCGTTCCTTTCACAAGGGCGTTTAACCTCGGAGTCGCTCTCGGCTTATTTCCCCTTTCCTCTCAAGGACCAGCTCGTTGGCTGGGGGCGCGAAACCACAGCCATGCAGCATGGCATACTTTTAATTTTTAAAAGGCGCGAAGGCGAAATCATTTGAGGTTAGGTGCAACTTCTCCCTGGTTTTAGGTGCTTGTGCTAAATTTTTTAAAGAAAAATGTCATCATTGAAGTAAAGCCTTCATCTTTGCGCATGAACAGAAGTTTTAGCATTGGAATGTTAATTTTTTTTGTAATTGTTAGGATTTTGAATTCGTTAAATTTTATATAACTAAGTTAGTTATTAATTAAACATTATATTAAACGTTTACCATCCCTACATCTAAAGTTGTTTCATTTTCTAAAGCAGTTGCTGTTACGAAAACAAAGACTAATAGAAGAAGACAATTCACTTGTGATATTGTAGTAAAATAGTGGGTGCCTAGATTTAATTTTTCAGTATACTATAAGTTTTTAAAGTGTTGCAATATTTTTGGTTATAATAAAAAATTAAAATGAATTTCAGCCAGTTTTTGTTACTGTTCAGCACCAAACAAAAATTTCTCAAAATAACGTTTTAAGGTTATGTGACTGTTTGAAACTTTTGGCGCGCGCTAGATGTGCGCTAAGCCGCGTTCCATTCACGAGCAGCACCGAGTGACTCGGGCTTCTAGCCGTCGGGGTTTGATGCACGCGAAAGGAAAGCAGCTAACATCGTGTAATTAGCTAAGCTAGGCGTAGCTCAGGTGAATCACTATATACCATGATACCTTATTCAACGAATCATCGTTGGTTCAGTGTTAGAATGCTCGCCTGCCATGCGGGCGGCCCGGGTTCGATTCCCGGCCGATGCATCCTTTTTTAAATGTATATTAATGAATCTGTCTTAAATTAGCGAACCGAATCGTAGCTCGGGTGATTTACTAGTATAATATACCGCCGCTACTGATCTTTTGTGGGTTGTTAGGGAGACCATCAGCGATTGTAGTGATGAGTTGGGAGGTTACGCAAGTAGGGTTCGCCGCCAACTTGAAAAAAGGTTTAAACTCTTTTTATTCAAATTTCTCGGTTCTCGTTGAAGCTATATTAAAAACTCATACAGCGTTTTAAAGAGAGTAATTTTTTCTACAATTGATGTTCTGTTAACGTTTTCCGTAGGACTGATATATTTTTATTTTTTGTGCGGAAAAGTTGAAAATTAAAGCGCAACAAACGATTTTATGTATTTTTCTCGAAATGGGTAACTTGCCACTGGAAAATTCTTTATTATCCAACTTGTGAGGAGTGGAAAAATCTACAACTTGGTAGTACTGCGCATGTCCTTTTGCTCCAATTTCACTACGATCAATCAAAAAACGTCCAATCACATTTTCAGGTAATTTTTGGGAGTTATTAAATAGTCCTGTTTTTGCTAAAAGTTGTTCTTTTACAGTAGCCGTTAATATCAGCATTTGCAGATTGCACTGCGAAGCTGGGATTTTCAAATTCGCAGTAATTTAGATTGGCAACGCAATGGTGCAAAAGTAAATAATAATGTTTTATGGTCAATTTTTAAATTTTGCACGAAGAATTTTCACCAGGGCAATTTCATGGGATTGTGGGGAATTTCGTTACACGAGGCGAGTAAAAGCGGATCCTTGCATTGGCAGCCGAGCTTTATACATTGTGCCCATTGTGGTCATGGTTGCTAAAGATTTGTTGATGTTCTTTCGTGAGTAAACGTGTCGTGTTTAATATGTATACTTAACACTTGAGTTTAATGTGCAACAAAACACTTCTGAAAGTGAGGTTAAGTGGTTTGCTTGCTCACGCTAATGATTAATAAGTATTCTTTTTTACTTTACAGATGATTTAAAGGACTACCTAACTATTTTATTATTGGAGGCTACACTGTTCCACTCAATGTATAAAGGCGTCTGCTTGTTTAATTAAGGTATATTGCAATCAGTCAACATTAGAAACTAAACGGTTACTAGGTGCATTTACCAAATAGATGGCGTGCACATGAACAGAATAAATAAAACCACTCTTTGAAAGCTGCTTGAAACCGCTTTTGATGATCTAGTAAATAAATGACAGATTTAGTTACGGTGATTCTGTTGTTAATGCAACAAAATTTTTGTTTAAAATATTAGTTTTAAAACAACTCCAGTTTTATCTGTAGAACAGTATATAAATTTAATCATCTAAAATTTGCTAATAATAACTACTTGTTCCAGGTGATGCAATCCCAAATGTTCCCGTAATCGCCTATTTTTGAGCGTAATAGTATTACTTTCCAAACTAGCGATGATGCCCGCTAATCAAGAAACAGCAGTTAATGATTGTTGTAGTTCAACAGCAACTTCTCTGCAGATATTAAGAGACTTAGATGGCAATAAGAAATTATCTATTAAGCAAGCAATCGCTGAAAGCAGTAATGACATCAGTGATTATTCAAAAATCAATATTAAATCTGAGTTTGAAATTAAAGACCAAAATTCAACAGCACACAGATTGGTTACACATGTGAAGCTTCATACAGGCGAAAAACCATATTCTTGTTCTGTTTGTGAATTTACAACCGCCTACAAAGGCAACTTAGTCATCCATATCAAATCTCATACAGGCGAAAAACCATTTTGTTGTTCTGTTTGTGAATATTCAACATTATACAAACCGAATTTAGTCACGCATATGAAAATTCATACAGGCGAAAAACCCTATTCTTGTTCTCTTTGTAAATATAAAACAGGCATAAAACATAGTTTAGTTAGGCATATGAAAACTCATACAGGTGAAAAATGTTATTCTTGTTGTGTTTGTGAATTTAAAACTGCCCACAAAAATAGTTTAGATTCACATATGAGAACTCATACAGGCGAAAAACCCTTTACTTGTGCTGTTTGTGTATATAAAACTGCCTACAAACCGAGTTTAGTCGAACATATAAAAACTCATACAGGTAACAAATCTTATTGTTGTTCAGATTGTGGATATACAACAGCATACAAACGTACTTTAGTCGTACATATGCAATCTCATACAGGCAAAAAACCTTATTCTTGTTCTGTTTGTGAATATAAAACGGGCATTAAACATGATTTAGTTAGGCATATAAAAACTCATACAGGCGAAAAATCTTATCTTTGTTCAGATTGTGAATATAAAACTGCCTACAAAAAAAGTTTAGTTGAACATATGAGAACTCATACCGGCGAAAAACCTTTTATTTGTTCCCTTTGTGAATATAAAACTAGCTACAAACACAGTTTAGTCAGACATATACAATCTCATACATGCGAAAAACCTTTTTCTTGTTCTCTTTGTGAATATAGAACTAGCTACAAAAACAGTTTAGTCACACATATACATTGTCATGCAGGCAAAAAACCTTATTTCTGTGTTGTTTGTAAATATAGAACGGCACAAAAACCACATTTAGTTCAACATATGAGAACTCATACAAATGAAAAATCTTACTCTTGTTCTATTTGTCATTATAAAACGGACGCAAAATGTAATTTAGCTAGGCATATGATAACTCATGTGAGGGAAAAACCTTATTTTTGTACTGTTTGTAAATATAGAACAGTTCAAAGAAAATATTTAGTTCGACATATGAAAACTCATGCTAGCGAAACATTTTAATCTTATTCAGTTTGCGAATATAAAGCCTACCTTTGTGACTGGCTAAGACTGCTTGGGTTTGCATATACAGTAGAACCCAATGAATACGCTCCCACTTAATATGATTTTTTACATAAAACGCCTTTTTACATTGGTTCTAAGAATTTGTCATAACATTTCACAAAAAATTACGTATGAATTTTTTATTTTAAGTAGTTATTGTACTTTTATGCAAAATTACGTAGGTATGTATTATGCATTTTGTACTGCACTGAACCTTATAGAATAAAGAAAATGGTTAAACCACACATATTTGTTCATTTTATAATCTTCTCACAAAAGACGTTTTCCCACTTAATATGCTGTTTCCTAATGACTCCTACCCAGTACAAGCTCGGTGCTAGTTGGCCCCCAAAGTAGCATAACCGGTTATATATGTGTTATTGTAAATAAAACAAGTCATTGGGTTGAGTTCAGTAAATAAGACTGCTTTATTAAGATGCTGTACAAGATAGTACAGACAAGGGTGTAACCTCTCGCCTTTAGAACACAGTACTTAACGGATCAGAGACATGGACAATAGGAAAAAAAGAAGAAAGTTTGTTAGAAGCCTTTGATATGTGGGTATGGAGATGGATGCTGAAAATTTAATGGTCAGAAAGAATTACAAACAGAGAAGTTCTAGAAAGAATAGGAGAAGAAAGGCAATTAATACACACATTAAGACAAAAAAGACACAATTGGATAGCACACATGTATAGAAATAATCCTTATATAATACAAACAATAGAACGAACTAGAGCTGGAAAAGACCCGTAGGTTGAGTTCATGAAACAAGTCATCAAACATGCAGGTGCTGATAAGTATACAGCCTTAAAGAAAATGACTTGTGATCGACATAAGTGGAAAGCTGCCAACCAATCCAAAGATTGAAGTAGGAGAGAGAGAGAGAGACAAGATATGTTTTATCGGACTTTTTCCACTGTCTAGGGTGTATATCACACGACGTTTCGGGAGTTTTTGATCTACTACCGTCTTCAGGTGTTCCTGGATGCACAGATCTACCAATTCAGTGGCTAATATACCTAACAAGTCGTTTATCCCAAAATTAAAAATAACAAGTATGAGCCAATAGTGCAGACGTGTAAAGTGTTTCCCCACAAAAATTGTTTAAATTGTGAGTGTAAACAACAAATTTATTTAGTTAGCGATAATGGCGCCGGTAAATTCCTGTTTGGTTTGCAAAGCAAATGCGATAATTACAACCAACTCTTTAACGTCAAAAGTTCGTCACATTATCTATTTCTGTGTAAAATGCGAAAAACAACGTACTGAACTAAACGAATTAAAAATCTCGGTACTAGAACTCAAAAATGAAATCGAGCAGCTTAAAAAGCAAATTCTACTGTGGCAGCCAAACCACTTTCCGAGGTTAATGCTAATATTATTGGGGAAATCACCGAAAGAAATTGTAGAGCTCCAAATGTTTTATACTGTTTAATGTAAAGGAATCTACATCAGAATCCCGCAAATACCGTCCAGCACATGATATCGTGGAAGCTATAATATTATTAAGAAAATTGCTGCGTAGGTCTGCATGAAAAATATTTGCTCGCTCCGTTAGGTACGATTCAGGGCAACAAAAACCACCCGCTTAAAATTGTGCTGGTATCAGCATCTTGGGCAAGCTCAGAATATAACAATTCGGTCAAATCAAACACCTACCCAATTAGAATTTCTGAAAAATTTACAACAAACTTTAAAGACTAGAATTGAAGGGGGCGAACAGGATTTAACCATTAAATATGAAAATTGAAGAACTTAAAGAAACAATTTTAACAGCAGTGAAGGAAGCTTGCGGTATAAAAAAGAATATAAGGCGCAATGTAAACAAAGTAGCTAGTGGAATGAAGGGTTAAGAAAAGAAACCAAGAAGGAAAAACAACTATGGAAAAATACTTAACAAACAAATCCAGTGAATTATGAGGAGTCAAAGAACAGCGTAGGAAAGCGAAAGAAAAGGTTTACCAAGCTAAAGCATAACAATGGGAAAGTTTTGGAATAGAACTGGAGAACAATTTTAAAAACGAGAAGATATTTTATAGAGTATTAAAGCAGCAAGAAAATATAAGAAACGCTATATCAAGTGAAAGACAAAGAAGGTGAAATACTAACAAGTGAAGAAGAAATAATATAAAGGTGGGAAGAGCATTTTGAGCAACTACTAAGTGGGACACGAGATCACAATACGAATGAAGATGAAGTCGAACAGCAAGAGCCACTTGAGTTCGTGGATCCTGATGATTGTACCTTAGAAGAAGTAGAAATGGTTATAGAAAAGTTTGTGGATCCTGATGATTTTACTTTAGAAGAAGTAGAAATGGTTATAGAAAAGTTGACGGAAGGTAAAGCAGCAGGCCACGACACTATCACAAATCACACCAGAAATGATAAAAAAGATAGGTCCGAAAGGCAGAGAACTGCTGCATAAGGTAATGGTATTGGCATGCGATACAGGATTCTCAATGACTGGGAAACAGCAATAATCTTACCGTTCCACAAAAAAGAAACGGTCGTTGTGAGAATTATAGAGGCATTTTGCTACTAAGCGTGCCTAGCAAAAGATATGAGAGAATCTTGGAACAAAGGCTGCGAAAAATTACAGAACAACAACTTGAAGCTTTTCAGAGTGGCTTCAGAGCAGGTAGAGGCACAAACGATGCAGTCTTTGAAATAAAGCAAATCATGGAGAAAACAATAAGACAACAAAGAAGTATATATTTGCTTTGTAGACATAGAAAAAGCGTTTGTCCGTTCCGAGGGATCAATTTTGGGAACTACTGAAGAAGATCGGTGTAAACGACGAACACATGGAACTATGTCAGAACTGGAAACATGGAATCAACGAAATTCAGGACAGAAGGAGTAAGGCAAGCCGGAGTGATGAGCCCATTTTTATTCATTAGCCTAACGAATGACATCACAAAAGAGTGCAGACACAAGATAAAACGTGTTATGGTCGGGTACAGAAATTTGGAACCAGTTTGGGTATCGGAGTTTGTGTACGCAGATGATTTGGCAATTATTGCAAGAACAGAGGTGGACCTACAGAATAATCTCGACATCTGGAACTGGACTTTCAAAACTAGAAGTATGACAATTAACAAAAGAAAAGTGTTGGTTATGGCAGTAGGAAAGGAGCAAAAAAACTTAAATATCGTGCTAGAAAATGAAAGCTTAGTATAAGTAAACATTTTCAAATATCTCGCCTCAACCCTGAACTGTAATGGAGGAATGGAAAGAAAGATAAACACTAAACTGGGAGCAGCAGCCACATGCCAAGAGAATGAAGATTATGAAACAACGATTTCGAAACTGTGGGTAAGCAGCAATTTCATCGACAACCACAACAGCTTCAAGTTCGAAATTTTCTTTCGAGAGATTACAAATTTATAATATTAACAGCTGCGAATTCAATTTTCGTGATCATTATAATGCAAAATACATATTCTATAACTGATAATTATATCGTGTTTGAGGCTCTCGCGGTTATTCGAATTATTCTTGTTAACACAGAATTTCGGCTTAGACCGCGTAGTATTTGTGGATAAACACCCAGAATTCTCCGGTCTAGGACAAGTGGGCGCAGCCAACTCGGCGCGGTCAACTAGCCGCGAGCCAACTCGGCGCAGGGACAACTGGGCGCAGTGACAACTCGGCTCGAGCCAACTCGGCGCGAGCCAACTCGGCGCTAGCCAACTGGGCAATTCTGCGGGGCTCCGTAAAAATAACTCTGCTGGCAAAAAAACGGAAAAATTAATTTTAAATTGTTTACACAACAAAAGAACCGAGACGTCGAATAGAAATGTTGAATTTGTAATTTTTCGCCTGTAGCCCGGAAATTATTCTGTTTGTTGCTCTCAAAATGTGCAAATAATTTTTTTAATAACGAAGATTTCCATTTAATCAAATCGAAAATTGAACATCCCGTACACATAATATGTTGAGGTTTTTGTCCTGGAGGGTATTTTGTTCGGGGGAAACAAATCAGGATATATTATCTAAATATGGAATTGACAATTGCTTTATTTTCTGTTTTGTGGAATTTCTTTCCATTTATAACTTGCTATTTGTAAAAATAAACGTATCATAAAAGGATAGAAATGGCCCTGTCTAAGCAAGTACAATGTTTCATCTAATCTGCTTTACGAGAAAGCCATAAATCACTTCTTGTAGAAAGTATTAAGAGGATAATATTTCTGTGCGGATAAGGATTGACAGCCAGCAGATTCTCATCAGATAAGAAAAGAAGTACTTCGAACGAAATTTGCGATGGCGCAGTAGTATCTCCATTCGGCAATGGAAAAACATACTCCACCAATTTGGAAGAGGACGCCGACGTGCCACTCCTGGTAGCAGCCACCGTCGCTCGAGGGGCAGACGACTCGTTGCTTGCACACGAGCTGTGTGCCCCACATGCGTCGACAGCATCGTCGTGGTAATGTTTATTTAAAAACATATCGTGCAAGTTGTGAGTGTTCCTGTTAGACGGTTTCACATTGCTAGAAGTAAGCAGTGCCCTCAACAGTGAATGGTCCTGACGCTTAGGAAGCTTAGCAGGGGTGCCAATAATGGAATCACTTTTGCGCTTCAGAAGCTGTGCAGGTGCGCTTGCATTGTTAGCAGCCATGCTACTCTTACTTTTAGCGTCAGGACGGGTAATTACAATATCGTGCACTACTTGAATTGGAGTTTTTAAACTACTCACCGTGGAGGCACAAGTACACAATCGCATGTCCCTAGCATCTTCCTTTGCTATCGTGGGATACAAAGGAGCACTAAGGTCATCGCTCAGCACAAACAGTAGACCACTGCATCTAACACAACGACTGTATGATGCACTCATTGCTAATGTTAATTTCTGAATGCGGGTTGCTACCTATATGTAGAAATAAACTGCAGCGAACTTGACCTCGAGTCTTTGAACTGTAGAATGCGGATCTACTCATAGAGGAATGAACTCCAATAAACTAACAGCGAATGTTTAATGCGCGTTCCGACCTATATAGGAATGAACTGTGGAATGCGGTTGTGGTCAGTGTGGTTTACGACGTGCTCGGGAAATCATGGAATGCGGATCTACTCATAGAGGAATAAACTCCAATGAACTACCAGCGAACGTTTAATGCGGATTCCGACCTATATAGGAATGAACTCAAGTCTTTAAACTGTGGAATGCGGTTGTGGTCAGTGTGGTTTACGACGTGCTCGGGAAATCATGGAATGCGGATCTACTCATAGAGGAATGAACTCCAATGAACTACCAGCGAACGTTTAATGTGCGTTTGGACCTATATAGGAATGAACTGCAGCGAACTTGACCTCAAGTCTTTAAACTGTGGAATGCGGTTGTGGTCAGTGTGGTTTTTGACGTGCTCGGAAAACAATGTTACTCGAACAATCGGAAGTGTTGTTTCATTATGTTCCTGATAATGGAATTTACTGTGCTGGTGACGACAGGACTACCGACATAACATTTTTTTCCCTTCCCCTTCTCACTTCCTAAATCAATTACTGGCTCATTTTTTTGACGACAATCCCGGATATTTTTTTACAATTGTTCAATGCTTTATACCTGCGCTCCTGCAGAAATACTATCGTGGTTGCATTTTCCTGAACTAGAAGACCTTTACTCTAAGGCAATTAGTAGCCGGCATTCATTTTAATTAGAACCCTGCATTCATGGTGCATATGAACTTTGAATGAACGCACTTGAACTCGAGTCTTTGAACTGTGGAATGCGGTTGTGGTCAGTGTTGTGATATATAATCCGTTCACGATCTTTTTGGGTCAGGTGAGGCTATGACCATCTAGTAATTTTGTTGGCAGTACCTATGTGGCAACTAAACTCCCTAATGGAAATTGACACTTTTTGTGTTAGGTTAGGTTGTTTTCAGTTTAAGGTTATATTTTTTGAATAGGTGCATTGTTGCCGGATCTCTGTTTAAATTAAGGATGAAAAATTGAAATGATTTGACAATTGACGACAGAAATGAAAATGAGAACGAATGCATAAGGAAAGCAATCAATATTAATGTTAATTCAATTTGGATAAGAATTGTATAGATGCTATGAATATACCACTTTATTTTACATGCTTGCTTGCTTGCTGGTGTGGAACCCATTGAATTTATAATTTTGTATAACGTTGTACGCCCCCCTTTAAATTCCAATTGTTCTCGCGAATCAGCCAAAAGCTTGTCCAAAGTAAAATATTCGTTTTTTTCATTGTATTGCCAAATTAGTCCTTGCAGGTCTTTTCGGAACATGAAATTTGTAAAAACATCAGTTTTGTTGCGTTTGCCAGAGAATGCTGTTTGTAAATTTTCACTGTTTGTTTTTATAACCGCTTCTAAAGTGTTTCGGCTCACCTAGAAAAAAAATCAAATTATAATAACCGTAATGCATTATTTTAACTTACAGCAAATATATTCTCGAATCTCGAGATTATTAACTCGTGGACCTTCGAACATATAAGACTGGAAGGAGCATACGGCATGGCAGGTGCTTCAAAGAAGATTGACAAGGACAGATATACAATTGGTAATAAGAGCTTGTGCGCAGGAGCGCGGCAAATTTGAACGTCGTAAGCGGCGCAAATTACTTTATGTGATGAATAACTTCTGGGTTTTGTATTTTACAATAATAGTAATACATTTTTGCAAATTGTAATTTGTTTCGTAACCACTATGCAAAGCACAACAACCAAATTCACAACAGCACAAATTAATTCAAAAACAACAAAATACTGAGTCATCTGCGGCCAGCTATTCTGCTGAAATCGGCCATTACGCAAACCATTAAAGCTATACGCCGTTTACATCATCTAACCCCCAAAGAACTTCAAAACGGAGAAAGGAAAACAAGAAAGAGGAATATTAATATCAATTAACTCAATACTTATACTACAATCAAAGACGTAAAGCTGTTAGAAGGATATTAAATAGTGATGAAAAACAAATTTGTAAAATAGATAATGAGACGATTTACAATTATTATAAAAATATTTTTGAAAAAGAAAACAATAAAATTAGGACACACTACTCTTCGAAGCTGTTAGAGATTGAACGTGAAAATGTAAACTCCACTTATGTCGTAACTGTAACTGAAGAAGAAATTAGAAACGCCATTAAAGGTATTAAAGTAGACACTTCGTCGGGTCCTGATAGGGTAATTATGAGAAGTATTAAATGCAATGCTAAAATACCCGCAATTCTTGCTAGAATAGCTTCCATTATGTTGGAAAAATGTTTTGTGTCAAAAAGTTTTAAACTGGCAAGGACTATTTTAATATATAAAAAAGGAAATCCAAATGAAATGGGCAATTGGCGACCTATATCTATTTGTTCACTTCTTCAACGTATAATTGAAAGAACACTAGAAAAGCACGTTCGTCGATATGTAATTATAAATGAAAACCAAAGAGGTTTTATGAATACACCGGGTTGTCACATCAATACCACAATTATCGAAAGTATCCTTAAAAAGGTTAAAACGCATAAAGAAGATGTTACCATTATTTTTTTGGATATTGAAAAAGCATATGATTCAGTAGGACATGACCACCTTAGAAATGTAATTAATTCCTCTGAACTTCCATCTCATTTGCAAAATTTACTTGTAAAATTGCAAGTTGATAATGAATCATTTATCCAAACAAGTTTTCATATGTCTAAACGTTTTAATATTAAGAAGGGTGTTTTTCAAGGCGCTCCTTTATCTCCCCTATTATTTAACATGTCTATTAACCACATCTTTGATGAGCTTTCTGAACCGAATGTAGCTATGAAATACGGATTTACATTGGTAGAAGACATCAAGCCTTTAACAGTTTTGGGATTTGCTGACGATACCGTGATAATTGGTAAAAACAAGTCTGCTGCTATAGATCTTTTACACATTGTTGGAGATAAATTCAGAGAGATTGGGTTGAACATTAATATAGCAAAATCTTCAGCAATTGTCATTGAAAAAAGCGGCGTGAAAGAAGATTTTATAACTTCTGCATTCAATGGAACTTCTTCATCTATTGGAAGTGATGACACGATTAAATACCTAGGTGTAACATTTGCTGATTCTTTGGTTTTCGATCGAAATACGGTAATTAAAAAGCTGGCAAATCCTTTAGAGATTCTAACTAAATCCCCATTATTAAACTGTGATCAAAAACTGCATATTTTAAATCAATATATTTCTCCCACCTTAACTTATCAGTTTCAGACTGCGCCTTTAAAGAAAATCCCAAAATGTTATCTAGAAGATCTAGATAAAATTATAAGAAGTTGTGTTCGTGAAATTTTAGAAATACCAGGTGATTCACCAAATGGCTTTCTGTATAGTAGCAAATCAGTGAAGGGTTTAGAAATTTTTAATTCTTCGTGGGAGTTATTTATACAACAATATAATAAATTTTCACTTCTACAAAAATCACAATGTCCCGAAATTGTTATTAATTTTGAAGAAGTAAAAAAGTATTGTCTTGACTCATTGAAAGTCACAGAGGCAGATTTCAGAAATATTAGACCAGGAAAAATTTGTAGTAAACTTATCCGATCAACCTTGAGAGACAAGGCATATGAAGAATGGTGTGGTCACATTCAAAAAGGAAGAAGGGTTCTTTTGTTTAAAGAAGTTAAACATGCAAATCAATGGGTTTATAAAAAACAAGGCCTTACAATATCTGAATGGAGAGATTGCCTTAAGATGCAATGTAATGTCGCGCCTGTTCGTAGTGTTCCTGGACGCAGTACCCACACAACCCGCTGCAGACATTGTGGCGATATTGTAGCTTTAGTGAACTACTAAGAATTAAAAGACCCAATGATGTCAGGCACATTATAGCAAATGCATTGAGGTCCAAAGGTTTTGAAGTACATGAAGAAGTAGTTGGAGTCTCGGATAAAGACAGCATCAGAAGAATTGATATTATGGCTATCAATACAACTACACGAGAAGCTTATATAATAGATCCAACGATTCGTTTTGAGAATAACGAGAAACAGGCCGAAGAAGTACATCGTGAAAAAACCGAAATTTATGAACCGACAATTAATTACTACAAAGATAAATTTAACGTCAATAGCATAACCATCATCGGGCTTCTTTTCGGTGCACGGGGAACATTGGTTAAATTTTATGTTGAATTTAGAAAAAAAATTAGTCTACCTAAATCTTTGGATCTTGAGATTACTATGAAAATTTTAAGAGGATCTGTACCCATTTTGAGAAACCATTTATATGGACAATCAAAAGTAAATGTTTAGTAATTACAGTTTTAAATTAATGAAACCATTATTTAAATTTTTGTTAATGTTAATGCTTTTTATGTAATATGCTGTGTCTTTTGGCAAGCTAGATTGCTAGCCGGTTGTACAATAAAGTTCTATACCGTGTGTCCACAGAAGTACGCACCATAGAGATAAGATAATGCTAATAGAATATAAATATCAACCAGTGCTATGACCACCGTCCCTTTTCTTGTACCATTTATAACAATATTGTTTCATACAGTAGCGAGTCAGAAGCCAGAAAACAACGTTTTAGCGTGCCGGCGGTCACATCATTAGCCGATCTTTCTATTCTATTTAGTTATCCCTATGGTGCGTCCTCCTGTGGACACACGGTATATATACTTCTTATACTTGCGTACTATTATATTTTCATCTCTGTTGACCTTCTTTGAATCATGGATTTAACATTACGTTATTACAAGTATGTAAAAATAGTGCATCATTTTAACGTACAGCAAATATAGTCTCTAGTCTCGACATCAACTCGTGTTCTTTAAAATCTGGCCTGTCCTTTTTGAATTGGAAATAGCATCGCTTAATCGACATTTTTTGTTGTAGCAAAATTATTTTCGGCATTTTGACTTTTCCTTTGACGGAAATTAAAATTATTTTACACACTTGATAAATCATTTATTTTCATATGAATATTAAAATAATAAATCTGGCAATGTGGTGGCAAGAAAATGTCGAACTGACACTGACAGAAAAGAAAAGTTGTATCCCCTACATCACCGAATCAGTTAGTCCAACATGAAAAGAAAAAATCATAGCCATCTCTGTCCCAAAAAGGTCGTGAACGGATTATAAGTGGTAACATGAATCTAGCATGTATGACCTGTCAACGTGGCAATCAGGTGGACGTTAATAAACGCTTATTTGTGAGTATTGTATTGATCCTGAGTACAACCTGATCATTGATTGAATAGTCTCATACCACTGGTTAACTTGCAACAACATAATATTATACATATTATAACATGGTGTCAGGTGTGAAATTCTTATTATAAAACTATCAGATTTTAAGAATTGATTTGACCTAAACCAGAGCTATTCAGTAGATTTACGATGTCAGTGAACATTCCAGTGCCGAAAGAACTTCGTCTTCATGAAGGCAATGTAGCTGAGAATTGGAGAAAGTTTAAAGCAGCTTGGAACAATTATGAACTTGCAGCGGGTTTTCAGCCGAAAGATGAGAGTATACGTGTTGCCGCTCTGTTGTCAGTAATTGGTGAAGAGGCAGTGGACACTTATGAAACTTTTGTGTGGACTGATGCGAGTCATAAGACAAAGATAAGTAAAGTGTTGGATCAATTTGAGAAATTTTGCATTCCGAGAGCAAATGTACTGTTCGAAACATACAGATTTGAATGTAGACGCCAGGAGGATGGTGAGTCAATTGACAGTTACGTGACGGTTCTTAGAAGACTTGCTGAGAATTGTGAGTTTCAAGAGAAAGATCGTCGTATTCGGGATCAAATTGTATTCGGTTTGAGAGAAGAGAAGGTCCGTGAGAGAATCTTGCGTGAAGATAAACCTGATTTGGAGAAAGCACTCAGTATCATTCGTGCAAATGAAGCAGCATCGAAGCAGTCCTCTGTGATGACGGAAGGTCAAGGGTCTGAGTCAGCAAACCAAATTAAAAGAAGAGAATACTCACAAAAGAAATGTCAGAAGTACCAAGGGTCTAAGAATAAGAATCAAGGGCAGAAGTCGAGTGACAATGTTCTTAAGTGTAAATTCTGTGGTGGATCACATGAGCGGAAGAAAGAGAAATGTCCAGCATATGGTAAAGACTGTAAGAGCTGTGGCAAGAAAAATCATTTCGCAAAGTGTTGCCATGGTACAAGTACAAGTACTGGTAAAGTTGGTCATGTAGATGAGGAACTCTATGCCGTGACAGTAAGTGAATACAAGAAAAAGACTAAGACTTTGACTGTGTGTTCTACAGGTAGAAAAATCACATTCCAGATTGACACGGGAGCGACGTGTAATGTCATTCCATTGAAAGACTACGTGAGTGTTACAGGTGATACATGAATCTAGCATGTATGACCTGTCAATGTAGCAGTCAGGTGGATGTTAATAAACGCTTATTTGTGAGTATTGTATTGATCCTGCGTACAACCTTATCATTGATTGAATAGTCTCATACCACTGGTTAACTTGCAACAACATAATATTATACATATTGTAACAACTCCACAAGATGCTAAGGATATGATGAGATTCCTAGGTATGGTACAATATCTTGCTAAATTTCTACCAGAATTGTCTGATGTCACAGAACCTTTGAGAAGATTGGCTGACAAGGGTGCAGAGTGGACATGGACAGAAGTTCATAGCAAAGCATTTGATGTAGTGAAAAAGTTGTTGACGGAAGCACCAGTATTAGCATACTATGACAGTAAGAAGCCTGTTGTGATTCAATGTGATGCTAGTAGTACTGGAATTGGAACAGTTTTGTTGCAAGAGGGAAAACCAGTAGTTTTTTCGTCCAGAGCAATGACTCCAACAGAACGACGTTATGCCCAAATTGAGAAAGAAATGTTGGCTATAGTACATTCTTGTGTTAAATTTGACCAATATATTTATGGAAGACCTGATGTGAAAGTGGACACTGATCATAAGCCATTAGTGAGAATTTTCCGTAAGCCCATATCAGCGTCACCGAAACGACTCCAGAGAATGTTGTTGTTTTTGCAAAAATATCAAGTCGAGGTAAATTATAAAAGTGGAAAAGAAATGTACATTGCTGATACTCTGAGCAGAGCTTATCTGAAGAAGAATGGTTCAGCAGAGTGTAGTGATATTATGTCAGTTGAGGAGGAAGAGATTTGTGCTCAAATTGAACGTATTCAGACTATGAAATATGTGTCAAACAGTAAAAAACGAATCGAGGAAATTCGGCAAGGCACAAATGTGGACGAAACTTTGCAACAAGTGATCAAATTTGTGAAATTTGGTTGGCCAAATAATTTGAAACAAGTTCCAGTCGCAGTGAGACCATATTGTCTGATTCAAGATGAACTGGTGGAAGAGGAAGGAATTTTGTTTAAGTGTACCAGAATAGTTATTCCAGAGAATATGAGAATTGGTTCTTTGAAAAGTCATATAGGAATTGAAAACTGTTTGAGAAGGGCACGTGAACATGTATATTGGCCAGGTATGAACAAAGATGTGAAAAACTTTATCTCAAAGTGCAAGACTTAATTCGATGAGGTCAGAGCAGCCGAGAGAGCCTATGATTTCACATGAAGTTCCGGATAGACCATGGAAATTTTTGAGTAGTGACATTTTTCAACTGAGGAATGAGAATTTTCTTGTAATTGTTGACCACTATTCAGATTTCGGCACTCTTTTAGTTTACACCCCCACATACACCTGGTTTACGATTTTTGTATTTCGCTTAAATGTGGGGGTGTAAACTAAAATAATGTTTACGGGCACCTTATTTAGTTTACACCCCCACCTACACCTGGTTTACGATTTTTGTATTTCGTTTACATGTGGGGGTGTAAACTAAAATAATGTTTGCGGCAGATTATTTAGTTTACACCCCCACCTACACCTGGTTTACGATTTTTCTATTTTGCTTAAATGTGGGGGTGTAAACTTAAATAATGTTTACGAGCAGCTTATTTAGTTTATACCCCACTTTTTTCCATTGTTTTGTATTGAAGCATTATGATTTTAATTGCGAGGTTAGGTTAGGTGAGTTTAGGTTAGGCTAGGTTAGGTGAGGTACGTTGGCGTGTTGTGCCTGGTGTGCGCTCATGGCGGTAGGTGGCACTGGTGGTGGATTGGCTTCATGGATATATTAGTACAGGATACGTTCACTACATGTAAACGTACGTCGAATCTTAAAATAACATATCACAGAGTTCGGTACCTTCCCCCATTTCATTCTGACCTATATCACTTTATTTCTCTCTCCCTTTAGACGTATTTCATACAATGTTTCGTACGCTTAATTTTGAAGTTTTGAAATGAAAACGTCAGAAGTGTCATACAATTTCACAGTTTATTCTTCGAAAATTGAACTTTAGCAATGGTTTTGATTGCTATTATCAAAGAGGATATATCCTCGTTGGCTATTATTATCAACCGTAAAACTCAAAGGCGTTAGCGAGTGAATATCTTGCACACCCCCACACCTCATCGAGTGAGGTTATCAAGTGTTACCTGTTGAGGTTATGTTTTCTAATTTGTGTTTATTTATACGATTACTTCTTTTCTACATTTTGTAGCATCTTGAGACCAAAAAGACTATTTCTGGCACCATGTAACACGAGTTAAATGTATTTTATCAGAATTTCTCTCAATGGCGAGTCCAAGTACCTCTCTAAAGGATAGCGCTATACGTAATTCACGCATTGAGAGTGACAGAAATAGATGGTACGTCTTGTTCAACTATATCAACGGCACGCCGTATCTTGTACTTATATATCTATGATTGGCTTGTTACATTCTCTTTGCAAATAATAGAAGTTTATAAACGCGAATAATTTGTTTTACTTAATTTTCAATAAAAAGTTTGGGGTGTAAACTAATTTAGTTTAACATAGACTATAATTTAGTTTACACCCCCACATACAACTGATTTCTGATTTTTCTACTTAGCATAAGTGTGGGGGTGTAAACTAAAAAAGTACCCATAGACTGTAATTTAGTTTACACCCCCTAAATGTGGGGGTGTAAACTAAAAAAGTACCCAGATTTCATTGAATGTGACAAACTTAAACAAATTAATACTCAGACTGTGATTATGAAACTTAAAGAGCATTTTTCGAGATACGGAGTGCCTGAAAGACTTTACAGTGACAATGGACCACAGTATGCGAGTCGAGAATTTAAGATGTTTGCCAGTGATTGGGAGTTTGACAGTATAACTTCTAGCCCCCCACTATCCGAGATCAAACGGTAAAGCTGAGAGTGCAGTGAACATTTGTAAGGGCCTAATGATGAAAGCAATACATTCGAATAGAGATTTCCAGATGTCATTGATGGATTACAGAAACACTCCTTCAGCAGTAACCGGTTTGAGTCCAGCACAAAGAATTTTTGGAAGGAGAACTCGTGGACTTTTACCAACCAGAGATGAGTTGCTCCTGCCCAGTACCCATTCTGATGTGAAGGAGAAAATTGAAAAATCGAGAGAAAAGCAAGCCAAGTACTATAATGCAGGTACAAAGCTACAACAGAACTTGTCCGAAGGAGAAACAGTTAGAATAAAGCTGCTTCGAGACAAGACTTGGAGTAAAGGTGTGATTTTGTCCGAAGTTGATAAGAGATCATACAATGTACAATCCAAGGGTGGTGTCTACAGACGTAACGGAAAGGACATTAGAAAGACACCAGAATCCCCTCCATCCAAGAGCGAAATGGAAGAATCCGAGATTGACGAGGATGAGATTGGAGCAGACCCTGAGCAGCAGATTACTGATCAGCAACAACCGCCCCAATCCCATGACCCTGTACAGATCCAAGGGAGCCCAGTTTCTACTCCAGTAGTTATCAGAAAGTCTACAAGGCAGAAGCGAGCTCCAGAGCGATATTCCCCGACCCCGTGGAAGTGAATAACAGTCCTCTAATTTAATTATATTTGAAATTTATAATTGATTGTTATATTTGAAAAAGAGAGGATGTTGTGATATAAGTGGTAACATGAATCTAGCATGTATGACCTGTCAACGTGGCAGTCAGGTGGACGTTAATAAACGCTTATTTGTGAGTATTGTATTGATCCTGCGTACAACCTGATCATTGATTGAATAGTCTCATACCACTGGTTAACTTGCAACAACATAATATTATACATATTATAACAGTCAGTGTGGTTTTTGACGTGCTCGGGAAATCATTTTACTCGAACCCTGCATTCATGGTGCATATAAATGAACTTTGAATGCACGCACTTGAACTCGAGTATACATAAAACTGGACGACCTTCACCGTAACGTTATGTGTTTCCGGAAACTCTGTTTTTCAACGCTGTGCAACACTTGTCTCACAAACATTCAGTAGTTAAGATGTTGTTCTTCATAAATTTTATATCATTGACAATTGTGTACGCTCCCGAAGAGGCACGTGCAGAATTATCTGCTGGTTGGATGCGGTACTGGTTGAGCCGGTTGACATGGACACCGGCTCCAGAAGAACCCCTAGTATTGCTCCTGCGATATCTGACCCCCTCATCCTCTACGTTGTTCTTCAACTACACCGCTGGACATCTGTCAACGCAGAACTGGGAGGCTTCCGTCATCGTCCCCCAATTGGAAGACATCGTGAACAGGGTCTTGGCTGGAGAGGCTGCAGCTTTAGCTGAGCTCGACGATGTTGAGGTATCATTGAGTTGGGATCCCTCAGACTTCGACGCCAGCTCACCTGCACCCTCAGTCTTTTCCGACGTGTCCACCGAAGCCTACGACGTTGACGGTGATAATGATAGTTTTAGTGACAATGGAGAAATACACAACTTCATTATTGAAGAATAGCGTAAGTTCTATATATAATATTAGTGTGTATATTAGTGTACTTTAGTTAATCTTGTAAATAGAACTTAGTTACTTTTGTACATAGAAAAAATAAATATTAGTTTCTTCCATATATTTTTTTTCCTAAAGTGTTCACGTACACGTTCTCGAAACGTCACCTGTGGATAGTAGTAGTGGAGGTCCATGCCGACACTCAAAAAAATTTTTAGAGTTTTTTTTGAGACAAGGGTAAGTCAAGGTAAGTGTTAGTGTGCAAGATCTTGAAACAGTGCTAGTGTACACGTTCTCGAAACGACACCTGTGAATAGCAGTGGTGGAGGTCCATGCCGACACTAAAAAAATTCTTTGAAGATTTTTTTGAGACAAGGGTAGGTCAAGGTAAGTGTCCAAAAGCTCTTGAAACATTAGGGGTAGAACTCATTGGAGGAGTGTGTACCTTGAAAAATAGTTGAGGTCATTCACTTTAAACATTTTTTTCTTTTGGAGTGTTCTAAGACAAGGTCAGGTCACCCCCCACCACCACTTAGCCTTGAACTTAATATTGTTGGTGGTGGGGGGTGGCAGGTTGAGTGGTGGGGGGTGGCAACCTTGACCTGACCTTGTCTCAGAACACTCCAAAACACCCTACTTACATTAACCAGTAGATCAGTAAATTGATCGATAGCCATATCAATGTCGTTGTTCGTTTCTAATTTGTTTATTTTCAAGTGTTGGTCCAAGGTAGTTTGAAAGGATTCCCAGTTTACTTTTCCTGTAATTAGTCTTGGCTTCTTAGTATTAGGAATATATGTAGTGTTAGAAGATATTATTATCGGTAGATGATCGGATTCGAGCTCACAGACTACAGACTGTTGTAATGTTGTTGTAATATTTTTTAGTAGAGCAATGTCTAGTATGTCAGGATTCTGGGAGGTTCTGTACGGGATATGTGTGGGTTCTGTGGGGGCCATGATGTGGATCCCTAATCTTGCAGCTAGTGTAAGAAGTTTAAGCCCATTGAGGTTGTTTGATCTACATCCCCAGTATGTATTTTTACAATTAAGATCTCCAAGTAGTATGGTAGACGTGTTAGCCGAAAACAAGGTTATAAGGTCTCCGTTGTTTAATTGTATGTGGGGAGGTTTGTATCCGGATGTAATAATTAGGTTACTGCCATTTTCCATTTTTACATTGATAGATATCGCGACGACTGATACGAGATTAGGGAGAGCTAATAAGTGATGTTTTATGTTCCTTTTGACGATGATTGCAACACCACCAGAAGCGTGACGAGCCTCTCTATCTCTACGAAAAACTGTGAATCCGCTAATACGTAGCTGCTCGCCGTCAGTTAGGTGCGTTTCACTAATGCATGCTATGTCTATGCGATGTCTTGTAAGGAATAAGGTAAATAAGTTTTGTTGCCTTTTAATGCCATTTGCATTGAAATTTAGAAGAGTTAATTGATGAATTGGTTTTTGAGAATTATTTGCCATTATTGAAGAATCCAGCAATAGCATTTGTTATGAGTTCGGATATCAGGGGCTTTATTGATTCAAGAATTTGATTTAGGATAGTATTAATGAGTGCATCATTAATAGGTTTCTGATTATTTCCTATGTTGAGAGTGTTGAATGTAGAACCGGTTGAATTTTTTGTTACGCTGGCGTATGAATGACGTTCAGAAGATCTAGGTTGTAGAGTAGTAGAAGTATATGTTCTGTTAGCTTGTTTTGGTAGTGGGGAGCGAATGTTGTTGTTGTAATTATAGTTTCTGTTTTTAATGGTTTGATAGTAAGAGCAGCCTTTATAATTGGCAGAATGTGCTTCCCCGCAATTTACGCAAGTAGGTTTAGTAGTAGGTTGTTGGCTACAGTTAGAATAAAGGTGTTCTCCGTTGCATTTGACACAACGTGGCGAAAGTCGGCAATAATTTTTTGTATGGCCATATCGTTGGCATCGCGTGCATTGGGGGATTGTTTTAGGTTTTCTTCTGGGTTCCACACTGATTACCGAGTACAGTAATTTCTCCAATTTGTAGATCTGATTGGCAGTTTCGTTTTTTGTTAGTTGAACCGCACACAGGGGCATGGGTATTCTGTCTTTGTTAAGGAGCCTAGTAACTGTTTGAACTGGATAAGTTTTTAAAAGTTCGTTATAAATTTCTTGGACTGTTAGCGAGGTTGGAACATTGCGTAGTACAACGTTTAAGGTTTCTTGTGCGGGATTATGATAAGTGTGGAATGGAAGGTTGTTGTTTGTATAATATTTTGATAAAGTACGGTAGTCGTCTATCGAGGTTAAATTTTTTTTTAAACCGTTCGTTCTGTGTTGAGTTGTAAATTCTTTGGAGGTTAAAGATATAATATCTTTTACAATTTCCTGATAGTTGTTTACTTCGTGTAAAAATTTTAGCTGTTCTGATTGATTAGTGTTATCTTGTAATATCCGCCCCTGCTTATTGGGGTTGTAATATTTATTTACCACGGGTTAGCTCATATTTCGGAGATAGGGTTCGATCGTTAGCTCAGATATACCATAAATAAGCAAACCATCAACGGAGTATCCTGTATAACATTTATTCTATATATCTATCATACATAAGTAAATTGTTGTGTAATTAATTAAATGAGATGTACATTGCTCGAAATTAACGATAGTATAAAAACGCGGCTTCCTGGTTCTCGCGGGCGTGACCTCGTGCGCGATTAGTTTGAGAACGTCGTGGTCGGCCGGGCCGCTACTTCGTTGCTCTTCGGGACGAGCGCAACGGCACAGCGCAGTCTGTCAAATTTCGCCGAGCTGCAGATTCTGGTTTCTGTAAACAAATAACAAATTAAAACTGCTAACGCGAGTTCTCACCCTATACGTGTAACTACAGTTTGTCGGTGAAATGCTCCGGGGAATTCGCCGCACGACGGGGCTTCGTTCGGAGCGAGAAACTCCGAATCGGCGTGAGTTTTTGAGGTTAACTACCTCAGCACCTCCAGGTGAGTTCCTTGGCGAAGCTGTAAGTGCGGCCCACAGAGTTCTCAAGCAAAACGGCCGCTGTAATTCTCACGGATTAATTCAGGTAAATTCTAATTAGGTAGCTTGAAGCTTCTAATTCTGCTTGAATAGCAAGGCGGTGAATTTAAAATGCAAGGGAGCTGGGATTTAAATATTACGTTAGTTATTACTGAATTGCAAACGGTTTTCGGTGTAGGATTTTTACAAGGAAAATATTGCTGGCGTGTCAGGCGTTTCTCGCAAAACCACTAACTTGAACTCAGCTTGTTAGGATTTTTACAAGGAAAATATTGCTGGCGTGTCAGGCGTTTCCTTGCGAAACCACTAACTTGAACTCAGCTTATCAGGAGGTTTCGGGAAAATATTGCAGGCGTGTCAGGCGTTTCCTTGCGAAACCACTAACTTGAACTCAGCTTCGGAACGGTTCCCCAGGTACTGGTAGAGTCAACGGAGAGACTCTCTGGACAGGGCAGGATGAAGGATCGGGGACTAGGTGTTTGCTGGAGGAGAATCAGGTATCTCTTGGAAATCTCTGGGGAATCTCTCTTGAAATACGCTCTGCAACTTGTTTTATAGGTCTTGAAATGCTGTTAGGTAGGGAGAAACGGCGCGCGTCATACCTTTGTTTGTGCTGTTTTCACGGGCGGAACTTCGGTCGGCGCTATCTTATCTTGCTGGGACACGCCGGGTTCTTGATAACGCTAAAGGTCGGCGACGTTTAAATCAGCAAATATTATTTAATATTGAATTAATCGGATTCAAACGGGAGCTAGCGTTACAATGGCTGCAATGCCAGAAGAATTTCAGAAGAATTCCGAGATCCCGTCCAGTCCAGAAAATCCTTCTCCGACCCTCAAGGACCAGCGGCTTCACTGCTGGTACGGGATTTTGCGTCCCCGAGGTGCCTTAGCTAAATTGCCGACAATACTACGGACCGCCCGCGTAGTACCGTCTTCTGCAATGCCAGAAGCATTCCAGGTGAGGCCCGTGGTCCGCGGTCCGTCCGAGACAGTCCCGATGTCTGTCCCGTCAGTAGAATGCTTGTGAGTTGGAATGAATGCCGCCCCGGTTAGTAGTGCAAATGCTAAGGTGTTATCCCTGTTATTCTCCTTTTGAAGCGTGCTCCCTTGTCCCCGTGAACCCGGATTGTGGCAGGAGATAGTAGACGATTAGTCGAAGCTTGAAGGAAAGAATGTGTTTTCCGTACCAGAATACCGTCCACCGTTTGCCCGAAATTGTGTGCGAAATTTCCAGAGAGCGTAAGTTTAGAATGCGTCCCAGAGCGATCCTGCGCACCGTTTTTTTTTAAATTGTATGCTGGTCTCCGCAGCCTCTACAATTTCCCGAGTAAATTGTGTGAGAATAGGTTATCCTGGAACCTAGATGTTACACACGCTGAGAGAATCCCGGAATAATTGAAGGTCGAAACCGCGACTGTACCGGCTCCAGTATTTAAATGTTGAATGTTTGAACATTTCAAAGTTTGCGTTGGCCGAATTGCAAACTGAGACCGCAGTTTTGCAACCGCCTGTAACGTGAGTTTGTGTGCACTCCTTGAACGTAGCATTTCGCCCCAGTGCCTATAAGAAGCGCGCGTTCACTCCGTCGAGTGCACATTTTTGTGCAACAGAATGCACCCCGTGAAATGGCATCCAGGCCATTACCAGAAATATTTTTGTGCAATAGAATGCACCCCATGAACTGGCATCCAGGCCATTGCCAGAGTTACCCGAATGAATGTGAATGATATCCTGAAGGACCTGTAGGTCGAAACCGCGACGCCGCCGTGTCCTGAAGAGTGCATGTGTATCGCATATGTATGTTTCTCTGCCGACAGAATATGAGTTGAAACCGCAACCTCTGTATTCGACTAGGCCAGAATTGAGAGTAAAAATTCTCCTCCTGTATATAGTTTCCGAAGGTTCAAATTTTACTCACCCTGTATATAGTTTCCGAAGAAACGCCCGGTAAAATTTTACTCACCCTGTATATAGTTTCCGAAGATTAAAATTTCACTCATCCCGTATATAGTTCCCGATTATCCCCCAGTTTGAATGTTTTCTGTGTCCGGTCTCAATAATCACGAGATCTCCAAGTGATCTCTGCATTGTTTTGAGAACCCCCTTAAAGGAGGTGCCCACCGAATTCCCGTTTCCTCCGAAGGGACCGGCATATGTAACGCTAGCTCCCGTTTGAATCCGATTAGTTCAATATTAAATAATATTTGTTGATTTAAACGTCGCCGACCTTTAGCGTTATCAAGAACCCGGCGTGTCCCAGCAAGATAAGATAGCGCCGACCGAAGTTCCGCCCGTGAAAACAGCACAAACAAAGGTATGACGCGCGCCGTTTCTCCCTACCTAACAGCATTTCAAGACCTATAAAACCAGTTGCAGAGCGTATTTCAAGAGAGATTCCCCAGAGATTTCCAAGAGATACCTGATTCTCCTCCAGCAAACACCTAGTCCCCGATCCTTCATCCTGCCCTGTCCAGAGAGTCTCTCCGTTGACTCTACCAGTACCTGGGGAACCGTTCCGAGGCTGAGTTCAAGTCAGTGGTTTCGCGAGAAACGCCTGACACTCAGCAATACTTTCCTCTAACCCTCCGCATAAGCTGAGTTCAAGTTAGTGGTTTTGCGAGGAACGCCTGACACTCCAGCAATATTTTCCTTGTAAAATATTCTACAACGAAAACCGCCTGCAGTCCAGTAATAACTAACATAACATTGAAATTCCAGCTCCCTTGCATTTTAAATTCACCGCCTTGCTATTCAAGCAGAATTAAAAGCTTCAAGCTACCTAAGTAGAATTTACCTGAATTAATCCGTGAGAATTGTAGCGGCCGTCTTGCTTGGGAACTCTGCGGACCGCACTGATAGCTTCGCCAAAGAGTTCACCTGCAGGTGCCGAGGATTGTTAACCTCAAAAGTCACGCCGATTCGGAGTTTCGTTCTTCAAGCGAAGCCCCGCCGTGCGGCGAATTCCTCGGAGTATTTCTCCACCGAACTGTAGTTACACGTATAGGGTGAGAACCCGCGTTAGCAGTTTTAATTTGTTATTTGTTTACAGAAACCAGAATCTGCAGCTCGGCGAAATTTGACAGACTGCGCTGTGCCGTTGCGCTCGTCCCGAAGAGCAACGAAGTAGCGGCCCGGCCGACCACGACGTCCTCAAACGTATCGTGCACGAGGTCACGCCCGCGAGAACCAGGAAGCCGCTACCGTCCGTAGAATCTGTCTCCGCGAGAACCAGGAAGCCGCGTTTTTATACGATAATTAATTTTGAGCATTATACATCTCGTTTAATTAATTACACGAATATTTACTTATGTACGATAGATATATAGAATAAATGTTATACAGGATACTCCGTTGGTGGTTTGCTTATTTATGGTATATCTGAGCTAACGATCGAACCCTATCTCCGAAATATGAGCTAACCCGTGGTAAATAAATATTACAACCCCTATAAACAGGGGCGGATATTACAATCTTCCGTCAGCTGTTTCTCGGCCTCTTCGGGTAGATAGTATCGGTTTTTAGTTAGTGGTAATAATTCAGAACAAATATACTTTTTGTGAAGTTCGTTAACAGGTGATAATTTTCTTTTAGATGACTTACTTGATGCAGCGTCTACAATCTTAAGCGATGGGATCCCTTTAGGGATGAAACCTAGCTTTGTTGTTGCACCAGAAATAAAGTTCTCGTAAGCAATAAACACAGTAGAAAGGGCACAACCACACTCGGCGATCGCACTAACTCGACTCTGCAATAACAGCAAATGGCGGAACATCTTAGGCTCGTTTTGTGGCAACCACATGTTCTTCCACAGCACGCTTTACACTTGCACGAAATACTTTTAGGAATCCGGAGCATGTTGTTTAGTGTTTCACACAGCATCGAGTTTTGTCTGGGTTTTCCGCCAACCATACTCCAACGGAATTTTTTTAACCCCACGCCATAACTGGACTTGGTGGTAAGTTTTTAGGCAATGTTGCCGCATAGCGTCTCTTGTTGGTGACAGTGAGGCCAAGTTGAATTGGGTTTTCACCACCGACCGTCCGAAATTCCTGTATCGCAGGTAATCCAAGGTATCGGTTTCGTAACATCCACCATACAGCGTTACCTAAATACTTCTCCCGCAGTGGCTAGTACATCGATTTCTGCATGTGGATCTTGTAAGATTTTAATTATTTCAATCAACTTGCTGTTTTTCCGAAGAATATCGCAAAATTTAATCTTTCCCTGATTAAAAAATGCAGACGTTGTATCACAACCGCTGAATGCAAACAGGAACAAAATATTCGTGCCTACAGGATTTACAAACTGTAGACTGTGCGATGAATATGTATTTTCCTCCATTGTACCCCGATCAGGTTTTCTTAAAAAGATATTGTCATGCCCGCTCGCTAGTCATCAGAACTAATAAATCTACATCTTCTCCCACAATATGCTCTGCTGAATAGGACGAAGACATATCAATAGCTGTTTGAATTATGAGAGAGTCCGCATCTTCGGGGCGCATGCATCACTGTAATATTATGGTATTCTAATTTTCTCGGGAGCATGGATATTAAACGTCGTTTATTCGAGTCTCGAGATAAACACTCTACCTTCTGGGTAGTGTGGAAACATAAACCTCGTTTATTCGAGTCTCGAGATAAACACTCTACCTTCTGGGTAGTGTGGAAACAAGTTACAAAATGAAATGATAAATATCATACCCATTAAGGAAGCAGATGTGTCCCTACAAAATATAATGCAGAAAACTGTGTAAATGCATTTGATAATAATAGATATTTATTTTGAAATTACTTTGCACATATCACTTAGCCCACATTTAAGGAGACAGGAGCAAAAAATAAAGCTCCACCGCTACATTACTATAATTTGCTTCCGTTTGGAGCGCTGTATCTGAAAAACTATTGGTCTGACGGAAAAAATACATAGAACGTATTTTATGTATAATTTTATGCTCTTCAATTTATTACTTTACTTTTTCTTCGGAGGACCAATAGGAACTGAGATATTTACAAAAAACTGATTTTGGCCGTCATCTTTCCAAGATGGCGGCGCGAGCGGTCTTCTCCCAAGGTCGTAGACTCAGGGTTATGATCACGACAGTAAATTTTACGATCCCACCAAATTTCATTTGGTTACGACCTTTTGCGTGGTAAAACTACCCATTGCCTGAACTACCAGTCGCCAACTGTAAAATACTGTACCTAATAGCCCAGACATATTAGATTAAATTTTACCAAAACCTAGAAATAAATAATGTAAATCTAAAAATCGGTAGGAATATTAAATTTGTTGTGCTGAACAACATACCAAAAGTCCTAAAGCGAAATATGCCGGCTTCATGTAATTTTTGACAAAAGAAAATTAAAAAAGTTTTTTCCTTAATAATAACGCATATAATTTGCCATTGACCTCTATGAATGTAATGGTAATTACCAACTGAGTTCATATTTTTTTAATTGAAATATATTATGCTCTTTGACAAATTCTGCTTACCGCAGAAAGATCGAAGGGCGTAACAACGTGGCTAAACTATAAATCAGTGCGTGTCTACAGCAGACTGCACTTGCATTACTGTGTAACTTATACGCGCGTAATTTTTTGTGATGTTATTGATATAAATTGGTGATAATAATGGAAAACGTTTGTTTTTACTGTAATAAACTACTTAGTGAAGGAAAGTATGTGGTGGTAGGCAAATATTTATTTAAAAGATTATAAACAAAATCAGCTTTATGATTCAGATGTGTCATTTTCTGCACGTAAACTTTCAACAGATATGGCGATCGAACAGTCTTTGATGCGCCTTTGAAAAGTTCAGGGAGGTCTCACTCATGGCCGTGGTATATCTGATAGTCAGCTAGCATATTTCGTGCTCTCTTTTTGTGGATGTCTTAAAATTTGTAGTTCCGTTGAACTGACTGGTATTACTAGAACTTCAACAAAACAACACGTTGAACTTAGAGATTCAAGAAGATCAGTGGATGCAAAATATTTGAACCTTTTTATAAATTGGCTGTCGACCCGCTCTCCTAGGCAGGAATGTAGTTCCTTACGGTCTTTATCATCTGGGTTTGTTGGAGATCAAACTATTAATTGTCATAATGCAATGGAATTAGGCAACCATGCGATGAAGGCAGTCTTCGGTTGCAATTCTCCGACATGAAGCTATCAAGAAAAAAATGAACTGTTGCAGATGGTATCCTGTGGGTGTAAATCTGAATGCGGGGCTCGGTGTTCATGTAGAACTGCAGGCCTTGCTTGCTCAATAATGTGCATAAATTGCAGGGGTCGAAACTGCAGTTACGATACTCCAGTAAATGAAGTTGAAGTCGACGATGATCAAGACGAAATATAAGTAAGCAACCATATTATACTTAAAACGAAAGAAAGGAAAACAAGATTTAATTTGTTCTAGGTTCCGGTTCTACTCATTTTGTCGACACTAAGTTTTCGAGTTTTATTCTAAAATAAAAATATATTGTATGTAACATTTTTTTAAATTTTGCTTTTACCTTTTTTGACCTTTTTCCAAACACTAAATAAGCTTCTGGTGGAACAAAGATCCATATATATAATAGGCTTGTCTGGGACGCTGTTTTGTGTGTCCGGGACGCTGTTTCAGCAGCCAAACCGTAAGAGATAGAGAAAAAAGTTATGAAAGTTATATGTTTGGAATGGTCATGTCAGGTCAGAAACCGAATTTCAGTCACGTGACACTTCCGGTTTTAGAGAAATCACGTGATTTTCGTCCGTCCGGGACGCTGGTCCGTCCGGGACGCTGTTTCAGCAGCCAAACCGTAAGAGATAGAGAAAAAAGTTATTAAAGTTATTTGTTTGGAATGGTTATGTCAGGTCAGAAACCGAATTTCAATCACGTGACACTTCCGGTTTTCGAGAAATCACGTGATTTCTCGAAAGCGCGTTCTATTTGAAAAACGGTCTTTTTTGTTTTATTAAATGAGACATTTGTCTCACTGGTTGCTAGTTATTATTATTATTGTATACATGTATGATATAAAATACATGAATAGTGAGATATATATACCTATTAAGTTATATCTTGATGGCAAAACACGATATGTAGAATAATATCCTGTATAAACCCGAAATACCCGCCTATGCCTTTTTTCATCATGAAGCCGACATAGGACCGCTTAGGACTTTTGGTATGTTGTTCAGTACACTAAATAGATTATTTCTACCAATTTTCAGATTTACATTATTTTTTTCAAGGTCAAACCCTAATATGTCTGGGCTATAAATAGAGCAACGAGATAGCCAAAATGGCGATAAATCGCCAAATCTGGACAGGCTGCACCATCATCGTTTGCTCTCTCTCTCTCTCCTATGGCGCTACAGCCCAAATCGGGCCTTGGCCTCCTTCATTTTTTGCCTCCACTTTCTTCTGTCTAGTGCGTCCATATTTCCGTTGAGAGCTCTTTTCGGGTTTCTTGTGTCTTCCATCCTTATGACGTGCCCCGCCTACTGCAGCCTTTGTAGTTTTATGATGGTTTCAACTGGGGGTTCTTCTAAATATTGATATATTTCATGATTGTATCTTACCCACCATTCTTCATTGTCCTTCACTGGTCCTAAAATCCGTCTTAAAATTCTCCTTTCAAAAATATTTACCGCGTCCGTTGTTTTTTTCGTGAGAGTCCATGTTTCACTTCCATAGCATAAAATGGGGCGAATAATTGTTTTATATATGCGAATTTTTGTACTTCTATGCACTTCTTTTGCTCTAAATATTGTCGCTAAGGCAAAATATGCTCTGTTAGCTAACATTATTCTTCTTCGAATTTCTCTGTCCTCACTTCTATCCCCTGCGATGCTAACTCCTAGGTATGTGAAGTGCTCTACTACTTCAATGTTATCATCTCCTATTACTATGTTCGAGCTTGGCCTATTTGATCTTGTTTGCTTTAGCAACTTCGTCTTTTCTACATTGATGGAAAGCCCCACTTCTTGTGCTTGCTGCTCTAGTTGTATATATGCTTCTTTGGCTGCAGAAATAGATCTTGCCATTATATTTACATCGTCTGCGTATGCTGCCAGTTGTATTGATTTATTGAATAATAGGTTGGATCTTCCCACCGACATCTTTTGCTGTTCCCCCTAAACTTTAAGACAAAACATTGTATTGTATTCTGTATTGAAATGGATTAAATAACGCAATGCCAAAGGAATGAATGTCCGCGAAAATTGACTTTCGATCCTCAGAACGAATCCGGATTCGTTCTTTTGTACCGAATCTAACCGGATCGACTCATCTCTATCCATTATAGTTAATGAATAGGAGACTTAAAAGTAAAATAACAGTAAGTAATTATTTGTTAGTTCCTAAAGTAGACAATAGGGAAATTGTCCATGGGAATAGTACAGAAACAGAATTTAGCTAAGCAGTGTTCTGATAGAACTACCAGAACAAGAAACGAATTTGTGCTTGATCAAATGTTACCATAAGAAAGTACTTGTCTGTGAGCCTACAAAAATTGTTAAAAAATATCAAACCATTGGCAGTGGAAGATTTAGATGGGCAAATTTAATCAAGAGTAATATCCCAAGTGCATTAAAATAGTCGATTAAATTTTGACGTTTTTTGTCAGAATGTTTTGTAATAGCTGATATTTCAACAAAGGATGAAGTAATTATAGGCAACTTATATATTTTTGAAAAGGGAATTTTAAGCGCTATCCAATAAACACATATAATATATAGGGTGTTCCATTAAAAAAAAGTATACAATAAGTCAAAATGTTCACCCGTGATGCTCAATTGTTTATTTAAGTAGCAAATTCGGACGGTTTGGATGATACCCTACAATTTGTATCTGAACAATTTTTTTCTATCTGGAATAACAAAGTTGCTAGAAGCTGTCAAAATTTGAGGAAACACCCTGTACAGCCAAAGACGGCCATATTGATTGAGAAATGGCATCAGTGAGTTATTTCCATATATATAATACACATATATTGCTAGTAGGGCCTGGAAACGTCAGAAAACATTACGGCGCCGACATAGTCTCACTTAGAGTATAACGCGTCTCGTGCGCATGCGTGAGAATTCGAACTCCGCCTTTAAAAGCGAATTTTAAACTTGACCACTTTCCATTGGCCGGACGACGCCGCCGCGCTTGTACGCAGCTCACCATTATACATTGAAGAGTTGGTTGTCTGTCTCACTTCCTTGGTGAGTTTCCCACTCATAGCCGCTAGCAATATAGTAAGTATTAGATATATGGTTATTTCAGTCAGAATATAAGTACATAATGTCATTTTGACAAGTTTAGTATTTGAGTTGCATTGTTAGAAATCTTGATTCCGTTATTAAATACTGAGTAAATTTAAAGCCTAACCGGAAAGAATGGTTTGCGGCTGTGATTCTGATTGTTTCCGTAAATACAACGGAAAAAGTAAAAAATCGCATCTAATTAATTTTTATATTCCGTTGAACGATTACATTTTTTAAACAATATGGCCGCCATTGCGGTACTATGGAAACCAAGGGTTTCTTCTACTGCTTTAATCTGAGTGCTTTAAAAGCCTACTATAATTTACTGTTTTAAAGTTGGTAATTTTAAAATTTCATAATATCAAACATCAAATTGCTGACGGTATTTTCAGTAATGTCTCGTAGATTTCAGGCGGATCCATGAAAATCTTCTACACTCATTTTTAATTAAACCTAATATGCAAAAGAGAATTTTCCTTATGCATATTTAATTGGAAATTTTCCATAGCAATGGCGATTATTGATAATCGTAAATTTTTGGTAATTTACTTTAATTTAAATGACTTGTCACTGTCATTACAAAAACCTGTAAAATATTAGTATTTAGATATTGGTTTTGTTTCTATTTTCAATAAAAATTTTCTTTACAGTGTTTTTTCCTTCGTAATATTCTCTATCAAAATAGAAGGCGTGCATAAAGAATTTTTTATGGAAATTTTTGCAAAAAATCTTCGGTAGCTATTTTTACAAACAAAAGCAACCGTGCATGCCTCCAAGAAAAAATCCCTCCTCCTTCAGAATTTTTATTTGAAAATTGTATAAAATGCACAAAATATAAAAAATAGCATAAGTTGTTTATTGTACTTATCCTCTAGAGTCTAGACTATTCTCAGTTGCGCGTCTTGCGTTCTACATTTGGACACGTGCAATAACACCTGCATTTTGAAACTCCTACCTGCTATTATCTACGTTGATGTCTTAACGTCATTATTATACAGTTTTCGTAAAGTAGTTAATAAATTCGTTAAAAATAGAAGAAATAACTTTTGGAAAAACGCTGAGACCCGTCAATTTGCATTGTTATTTGAGCATTTTTTCATCAACGTTTTTTTTAAATGGCAACCCCCATTTTACTTCCATTTACAATAAAGGAAGTATTGGATTCACCCCAAAAATTCTAAATTGAGTTTTCGACAGATCTTCACGTTTTAGGGTCCCCTGAATCCAAAAAACATATTTTTTCTGCAACCTAGAAAAGTACAAAATATTCAAAATTTTAGATGATTGATTACTTTTGACGTTTCTCATTTAAAAATCATTATGACAACGACATTCACAGACGACCAAATGGAAGTTACTTTTAGTTCCATGGAAGTAAAAGTACTTCCTAGGAACTAAAAGTGTTACATAGCAACATACACTTTTTGTGTCAGTAAGAGAAACGTCAACTTCAATGACAGATTTTGGTATTAAAAGTAATTACTTTTGGTTGCGGGAAATACTATTTTATTTTACAAGCATATAATGTAGGCTATATTACGCGAAGATGAAATCATCCAAGTGTAATACAGCGATTATATGCAAGTCAAGTGCAATAATTTATCTACAACTACATAGTTTTTGATAATAACTAGGTACCTAATTAATCAACTTGATAATATATTTCAAATTTATCAATCGATATTCACCTTCAAAACCTTTCTGCCATTTAACAGCACACCAGAATCACTTTGCAACACTTTACAAGAAAACAGATACAGTTACCAAATTTTACTGCGATATATTGGTAAATGTTATACGTTTACAACTCAATTTATACTTCCTATAATGCTGCCTAAACAGATATAAAAAACTTTAAATATTGACAAATAAAAAAGTATTTTCTATTACACTACTTTATTTTCAATACAAGATTAATAGCAGATACACTGTGATTGAGGTCACCGCCCTGGGCCGAAGTGGTTTAGAATTTCGTCTTGAGGTCTTGCTTTCGGTCGTACTCGTCGTCTCTATTGAACGAAGATAGTAATTAATAAGTACAAAAAATTGCTAAAAATTTTAACATAGGTTACTTCTAAAGAAAAATTGCTCAATGTATAAACCGTTCAATAGTTATTTGCCAGATAGGAGGCCATGTTAGGGTGATGAATTTCACCCTGTAAATATGCTGTCAGCCATTAAGAAAAGTTAGGTTATGCCCATTTTATACAAAATGATAATTTTATGTTAATGTACAAAACGTGGTTGCCAGATTTGGTTTTGGATTTTGTGCCACTTTTATTATTGGTTAAGATAAATTTAATGAAAGAGAACTTGCTGATTCTGAATACGTTTCATACTTTGTTGAGTAAGCATAATGGTATAATGAAAGTCGTTTTTTTATTGTAATTATAAATTGTATACAAAAATATTTAAATATTACAATTTATGTATTTTTTCAGTATAAATAAAGCTTTTACAAGCCACTTTAGGCCCATTGCATAACAATCTGTCTCCATTGTCCCTTATTCATGATTTTATTTCTCCAGTCTTCTATTCCTTTCCTTGCTATGTCTTCCATTACTGCCTCCTTCCACCTATTCGTTGGTCGCTTCTTCTTCTAGTTTCTTGCGCTCTGCCTTCCAATACTATCTTAGTAGCTCTTCCATCTGGCATTCTCCATATATGCCCAAACCATCTTAACCTTTGAGCTTTAATGAAGTCTACTATATTTAGCTCTCCATACTTCTTTTGTACCTCTTCGTTTGTAGGTCTTCTCCAACCATCATCCGTCCGAGTCCCTCCAAATATTTTTCTCCGCGTTTTTCTCTCCCACCTACTTATCGTATCTTGGTCTGCCACATTCATCGTCCATGTTTCACATGCGTACGTAGCTGTGGGTCGAATTACAGTCTTATAAGTCGTAGTTTTGCATTTCGCGACATTTGTCTTAAGGACATTATACTATTTAACGCGCCCGGACATCTCGATGCTTTTATTAACCTTGACTAAGTCCTTAACTCGTTCTATTCTCAAATCTTAATATTACGCCATTATTATTGATTTCTTTATTTTTTCCATTACTTCTTTGTTAAAGCTGCTGAATATTGTCCAGTGGAAGTTAAAGAATGCATTTTTTTTTAAATATGGCCACAGAAGAAAATTACAGGGAGTTAAGTTACAAGACCTCGGGGGCCACACTGTAGACATGTTTTGACTAATAACTCTGTTTTTGAAAACTCTTTAAGTAAATTTATGCCCCATCTTATTGAAAGTACGTAACCCTTTTGTAATTCATTGTCACGTAACTCTTCAAAAAACGGCGACAAAATTTCAGTATGATATGGTTGTGCATTTAGAAAACCTACAATTTTAACTATTAAAATAAAATTTAATCGTTTTGCTGCACTCAATTACCTTAAAAAAATATAGGACCTATAACTCTTCTTTTACTAATTGCAGCCCAAACCCCGATTTTTTGTGGGTGAAGCGGTTCTTCAACATAAAAATTGGGATTCTTAGGGCTCCACATCCTCATACTTTGTGAATTAATATAGCCAGATAAATAGAAGTATGCCTCATCAGTAAAGAAAGTTTTCTCAAACGCATTATCGTTATTTCCTAAATTATTGATAAACCAGTTACAAAATTCCAATCTAACCGGAGGATCGTTTGGCAGCAGTTCCTGATACACTGGCAACCGGCAAGGAAAATAATGCAAATTGCTTCTTAATATCCTATGAGATGTTGAATATGAAACATTTAATTGCTGTCCTAAATGGCGAACAGATACGTGTGGTTGTTCTTGCACAATTTGTCTCGCATTGTTAACTACTTCTTCAGTGCGTATGTTGCAAATAGTATGTATCATTATTTTTAGGTTGTGGGCCAAAAGGTTTAATTTCAAAATTGTTCCGCCCCATAATATTTCTAATAGTTCTTTCAGATATCTAAAACAGTACAAAGCCGAAAATTAAAGCAACAATTAAGTTTTATGCATAAATACTTGCATCCCAAAAGTCACTAAGCCGAGCAAAGACTTCAGTTTCACTGAGGTCGGGCCTGTCGGCTTTATAATGCCTGTAAGCCTTTGTAATTTGTAGTTTTGTGTCGCGTTTAATGACTTTTGGCATATTTACTTTAGTACTACAATTTGTTGACAGATAGATATCCATGACGCCGATGTCCATACATATTATGCCTAGTGGCAAACAAAGTATGAAAGGACTGGCAACATTGCATGTTTAACCTCAAAATGTCAAATTAGACACTTTCGTGAGCCTCCTGTACATAACAGCTGCTTCTGACAAAGTGTTAGAAAGAGTTTCTAGGGAGTTTTAGTTTTATTAAACATAAAAACAAAATTCCATGTCTACCTACTTGGCAAATAACTATTGAACGGTTTATATTTATGGTAGTTTCTGATGATATTGTTTGTATTCGCAGAGTAGCACAATTCAAAGGCTTCTAAATATTGCAGCATAATTCTAATTTGCAGTAATACTCGTTTCTTGTTGTTCTGATCCCGGTCATGGAAAAAATTGTATATAAGCAGGAGAGAACGCCATTTTTTCTTCTATGTATTTGTAGTCCTCGCGTTTGACACTTGCGCCTCAAACTCACACTTTGGAAAAACGTATGCCTTTCTCTTCCGTGTTGGAAAGTACTATTCATTCATATTACCATCGATATTTTTCAGTTATTTTAACACCCCGCCCTCCTCAATTTTTTTCGTCGGGGATTGGCACAATGTTGGCAACCCTATGCAGAAAAACATTTTTGCCTATGATGAATGTAGATTTCGTGAAGTTATTAGAATTTTTAATTAAACTACAAAAATATAAACAAGAAAGCTTAATAAACTTTTTTATACAAGGTACAGTTACTGAATAAATTGAAATTAAAAATGAAAAAACTTCATTTTTAACCTGACTTGTTCAGCTGCTGTACGTATTAATCTTCTTACTTTTGGTTGTTTAGTTACAAAATCGTATTTTTTTTTTTGAAATAAAATATTTTATAAGATTACATTTAATAAAAATTACTATTTGTTTCTAACTTTGATACGGCCCTGTCGCTAGACTCGCACCTCTAAAAAGCATTATTTTATAGATGTTTTATAAGAATTGTCTAAATAGCATAAAAATGTATTAAAACTAGATTGAATTGTTTATAAAAAAAAGTACACATGTATTTACCAAACATAAACTGAATTGTTAATAAAACAGTACAAATTTACAAAAAATAAACCGAATTGTTAATAAAAAAGTGCATACATATTTACCAAAGATTTTTTATTAGCAGAGTAGTTTATTTTGTGTAAATACATTTCTACTTTTTTATAAAGCATTTAATATATTTTTTTAAATACATATGCACTTTTGTATTAACAATTAAGTTTATTTTTGATAAGTACATGTTGACTTTTTATAAACAATTTAATTTCTTTTTCGTAGTTCTTTTTATATTCAATTAACTTAAAAATACAGTATATTTCATTTCTTCACTACACACCCCTGCATCTTTCTTACCCATTTTCTGACAAATTTAATTTTATTTCAATTATACTCGGGGTTATTATTGCAATTTTTAAATAATTTTACTGCACGCCAGTAGTCTACTGCCATCAAAAATAAATGGAAATTGTAGTAGGCTTATTTTTATTAAAGAAATTATTAAAGAAGTTACTCAGAATCAGAAAAATAGTAGAATTTCAATTGCAATTGAAACAGTTTTATTGGTAATAATTGATTTGTAATATAATGTAAATGAATTAAAATTGATTTGTCTTGTTAATTTGCATTTATCTAGTTTTTGCAATTTCTTTTTCAAAATGAGTTGCTTCTAAACGGTAGTACCTAGGTATAATCGACCCACAGCGTGGTTTTAAAAATAACATCACTCAAACTCGAACTTCATTTTCACACTAATACAGATTAACCTAATCCTTAATTTGATTAAATTCATCAAGTTGGGCCTATCAGACAGAACTCTTCACCGTATTTTAAAGGATTTAAAATTTCATCCTTACAAAGTTCAAGTCGTGCACCAATTACTAGGTACCACGAGATTTAAAAGTTCGGGTTACGTTTTGTGAACAATTCCTTCAACTACTGAATAATAATAACCAAATTAATTTGGAGCAAGTGCTAATATTTTTAATAAATAAATTATATTGTAATTAAAATTGGCAAGTTTTTACTTTACATTTTTGAAAAAAAAATAAAATATTGTAAACTTTGAAACAGTTATTAACAATTTAAATAGGGTCGGTCATTCTGCCGGCCCTGTACTACTTACTCTTCGTATTCTTGCACAGACCCCCATGTAAAGTCATACTCATTTTCTTCAATGATTTCTGCAGTAATATCGGATGTTTCTTGTTTACTTGAAACTGGAGATTTGCTACGGCTACAATCTTCGACAATTTCCTTTAAAATACCCCTACAAAATTGGCCTGTTTCTGTGAAAAAAACATTAGAAGGTTGCACCATTTCATTATTGAATGAAAACATACGTGTCAGCAAACGTATTTTCTCAATGATGCTGTTAAACAGAATTTCCACGTCTTTTCTTACACGGTTTTCAAAGTTAAGTCGGCACTATTGCTAACTTCGTTATTATTGGAGCTACAAAGTCAGTTAAATAGTAGTATTTTTTTCGCCAATTACGATGGTGAAAATGAAAACGGAATCAAAATCGAACATCGCGTTCGCAAGTTATGTCATTGCCAGGGCCACTAGAAGCGTTTACAAGCGGGCTCAAGAATGCTTGGAGCAAGATGGTGATGTTTTTGAGCATCTAATTTGAGTTTTGTTTTTAGAAGTTCATAGAACAATTTGAAATAAACGATATTATTTCACTTCATTGAAATTCTTCTTAATTTCTATTTTATGGCAAAATTGCCACTAACACAGCCACCTTGACGAATTTGAAAAATCATCAATACCTTTGTCATTTTCGACATTAGGATAAAAGGACATAGGACACTTTTTGTTCAGAATTCAATGTCCTATTGATTGTGAATATTGTATACTGAGTGACCCATTTGAAAAAATTTAACTTTTTGATATAACTCGCGAACGCGTTGTTCGATTTTGATTCCGTTTTGACCATCGTAATTGGCGAAAAAAATACTACTATTTGCCTATTTAACTGACTTTATAGCTCCAATAATAACGAAGTTAGCAATAGTGCCGACTTAACTTTCGACGTGCGAAATTATGTGTAACCATTGTTATATTTGTATAACTAACGTCAAATTCTTCGTATTTATTGATATCGCACATGCACAAAGTTACCAGGTCAAAGAAATACAATACACGAGATTGGAGTTATAAATATTACCAGATAACTTTTTATGTCTTGTAATTTTTATAATCTATTTGCACCTGTTGTCTGGGCATGACAAAACACAAACACCTGACATCCATATACGTAATACTTACTATATTGCTAGCGGCTATGAGTGGAAACTCACCGATGAAGTGAGACACACAACCAACTCCTTCATGTATAAGGTGAGCTGTGCGCAAGCGCGGCGGCGTCGTCCGCCCAATGGGAAAGTGGTCAACTTTAAAATTCGCTTCTAAAGGCGGAGTTCGAATTCTCACGCATGCGCATTAGACGCGTTATACTATAAGTGAAACTATGTCGGCGCCGTAATGTTTTCTGAAGTTTCCAGGCCCTACCAGCAATATATGTGTATTATATATATGCTGACATCTGTTCAGCAGAGAACACCACCTTAGTTAGTCGTATACTTACCTACAGTAGAAAAGTTTATAACTAGTTTGACTATAAATTTCCAGGTGGTAGCACTCTGCAATACAATAAAGCGAGAGGGAAGATTGGAGCATTTTCTTCGTTCCAATCCCCAACCTTAAAACACGCGCGAGTTTTCGAGCACGACGGCGTAACAGGAGTGCTCGAAATAGAGCAAGTGTTTTAAAGACCAGTTATCCACGAATACTTTACGCTATTTTTTATTATACCTGCAATAATGGAAATAAATTACGCACTAAAAACTTAGAAATAATTTTTGTCGTGATAAATCGAGAGGGCATAATAATATTGCTACTATAGTTACGAGAATTGTTTACGTTTTTGTCGCGTCCACGTCCGCTGTTGCATTCAGTCGTTTCCTGGACAACCTCTAAAGCTCGGCGAGCTTTAATTGCCTGTTTTCGCAAGCTCAGGCGTGTTTTAAACGGCGATTCTGATGCAGGTATAATAAAAAAATATTTGTAGTATTGTTCAGAAATTTTTCAACAAATGAGAAAAGCTGTATTAATTAGTTTACCAAGATATTATTGCGACAGCAAAAAAGCAATAACCAAGTAAAAAGTAAAGTATTCTTATTATTCACGATAGAGCAACATGTTTACATATGAAAGCAGATGGTTTAATACCTGATGTGTTCCACTGGTGAAAAATCCCAAGGTGGCAGTATAATGGTTTGGTGTTGAATATGCATTGGTGGTCAAACTATTTTCGTTTCAATAAATGTGTATATGGATGGTCTGACCTCTGACATATGGATATATGGTAGTTCATGGTGTAGTTCGTCGATTCGGTGGCGCTAAACTTACAACTCATGCAGGATAATATGCATCTTCATCTAGCTCTAGTTGTGTGTGAAGCTCTGGATGGAGAAGCTATTGCTGCGTTAAAATTACCTGCTCAATCGTCTGATCATAATCCTATTTAACGCTTGGGGGATATGCGCAAGAAAGCGTTATGAATCATCTCAATGATATTGAAACTCTGGATCAGCTTTTTGCATCACTCCATGGGTAAACAGAGGTATGCCTAACTGCAGTAGAACTGTGTGAAGTAATCAAGGAGGCAACGCGGATCATCATTAGTAATATTCCTAGTGCATGCCAAATGCAAGAGGGGTATTTTGCAGACTATTTCCCGAACAAAAGCTAACAGGGGCTGCTCTCCCAGATAATTTGGCAGTTGTTTTGGTAGATAATAGAGAGGGATCTGATTGGATGAATTTCAGAAATTTAAAAAAATAAAGTGGCTTAAAGTGTGTGAGGGAAATAGTTTTCACAATGATTAAGTTTGTTACAACCAATTTTGCTTTATCGCTTATTCTAAATGAACGAATGTTCTACAAAAATCTAATAAAACATAAAGCTATTCTTTAGTTAAAAATGTATGTTATGTAATTTACATGTTCTTTACAAATTCAAAATCAATTGCTCAATTCTTTTTATTTTGATTTAGTTAATGCCAAGAGAACAAAGATTTTGATGTGTGTATATGAATTTGCAATATTAAGTTTATTTCAGCACCAGAGTCGTAGCTAGGGCAGGGCAACCGGGGCCCACGCCAGGGGCGCAAGCTTTGTCAAATTTGAAATTGACTCTAAAAGGTCATTCTGATACCAGATGGTCATCAAAGTATCAGTCAGTTCACTCTTTGCTTTCTCAATTACCCTAAGTCGTAAAAACTCTACATGCTATTTCTGAATGAATGGATGATGATGGTGTAACCTATTCCACAGATTCTGTGTCTTCAGCTCAGAGTTTGATAAAACTTATTGATTTTCAATTTATTTGTCTGCTAACTGTGTGGAATCAAATTCTTTGTAATATCGACAAGGTAAACAGCATTTTACAATACAAAACACAGTCAATCGAAAGAGCAGCTAAACCTATTGATGGTCTCCAGAAGTATATTAAGAATTTTAGAGAAAACGAGATTGACAAGGCTGTAGACACAGCAAAGGATCTTTGTTAACAGATTAACATAATACCAGAATTTCCCGAAAAAAGGAAAAAGAAAATAAAAAAAATGTTTGATGAGAAGGTCGACGATGAAGCTCAGTCTTTTACAGACTTGAAGAAATTTAAAATCCAACTGTATAATGTTCTTGATTCGTTAATTTCGCAGATGGAGTAGAGATTTGAGACTTTGTCACGGGTAGCTTCTGATCTTTGTTTTTTAACAGAGGACTCTTTCTTTTGGAAAAACCTACGGCATATCTTAAAAAAGCAGCAGCTGATTTGGCACTAAAATATAAAGATGATCTTGACGCAAACGAGCTAAGTTTAGAGATTGAAAGTTTTAAATATCAAGTATGTTCTTTAATACCCAACCTAAATTTTATTCATGAATATGGGTTATCATCCAATTATCCCACTATAGAAATGTGTCTCCGCTTAGCACTAACGCTACCAGTTACGTCCGCGTCTTGCGAGAAATCCTTCAGCAAGCTGAAACTTGTAAAAAAGTACTTGAGATCCCAAATAGGACAAGTGCGCTTAACAAATTTAGGCATAATGTCAATTGAGTATGAAACTGCAGAAAAAACTAACTACGACGATATTATAGATAAATTTACCGCGGAAAAGTCACGAAAAATTGTGTTCTAGTTTTATTTTGTTTTTATAGGTACATTGCAATAATTTATGAACATTATTGATGTGTACTTTCATGTTTGCAATTTGTGAAATGAATATTTATGTCCAATAAAATAGTGTTTTTTATCTCTTTTAAATAAGTAAAGATATGATATATTAATTGTTGAAACCAGTAAAATTATTAGTCAAAAACATAGGACTTTATTAGGGGGAAGGGGCGCAAAATTATGGGACTTGCCCTGTGCGCCATAGTTCCTAGCTACGCCTCTGTTCAGCACGTATCTACTTGTTGAGTACCCATAGAATATCACACATAAAATCGAAAAGTGGTTGCTAAAAATACAGCATTTTTAATATCTTGTTAGTAGTTCGAGGGAAGAGTCCCGAAACTCCTAAATTTTCTCCATGAATAGAGTTTTGCTTACAAGGTGAAATATAAACTGATCACATTTACAGAAGTAGGTTTACCCACAACATTCGTTTACAAGAAAGATACACATAATGAAACAAAACAATTACGCCAAAAGTTTATTTTTTACAATATAAATATCCAAATAAAAAAAATTACAATATTCCTAAAACAGAATTTTACAATACTGAAACGTTTAAATAGGTTACAATTTCATAATTGTATATGATACTTTACGCCCCACCAACAATAATGATAAAAAAGTGAAAGCTAAATTTAAAATTATGACAGAGCTCCGCCGGTGATGGCCTTGAACTAAACAAAAGACACGCGTTGGGTGCAACCACGTCGACGCATTATAGGAATAAGAGCTGCTTTGCACCGTGGTCGCCCCCGTGCATGGTCTTTCTTTGTTTGTTGATATTATTTGTATTCATGAGTTGTGTTTAGTTGTTGGAAGATGGGGTAGTACTCCTCTCAGGTGCAACGTAATGTGTCACACCTTCGAGGCCCTCCCCCGACCCCCGAGGGACCGATCGAGTTCACCCCGCCCGAAGACATGGGCTAACCCAAGGTCTTCACCAAACTGACGGTATTTTAACATTAGCAGAGTTGTCCTGACGATTTTTTCTCTTTTGGTGGTGCTCCAAATGACCCATTAACTGGGCGATGCAATCTGGTTAGCTGCGAAAATAATCTTTATTAGGGATTGCATTTATAATAGTTTCGGTTAGGATTAGAAATTAAGGCACATAAAACAAAGGTAATGATAAATGACGAAGTAGAGGACAGAAGACAACAAGAAACATGGACACATTATTGGCATACCATTAGTTTTATAATGAAGATCAGATTAAAGAGATCGAAGGACAATTTATACTAAGCAGCTTATAAGTGGTTAACCGACAATCTAAAATTGTTGATGTCTTTGCGTGACAAAGCTTCAATTAAATTTAAGAAAACTAGAGAAATAGCCCATTCGAATTGTTATAAAACTCTACGCAATCATGTTACATATGTTGTTAGACTGGAAAAGAAAAATTAACATTTTGGAGAACTCTCAAAGACATGAATATTTGCAGTAACCCGAGGGTTTATAGCATTCCAGAAAATTTGTCGAATGTAAATGATATAAATGATTATTTATATTTAATTGATTGTATTCCTAATAATAGCACTTCCCCTCTAAATTGCATATCATTTTACAAAAATAATATAAAACCTGAGGTGGCCAACACATTCAAATTTTCTTCAGTGTCACCTACGGTAGTCCTTGAAACTTTTTCTGCTCTTACTTCCAATTCTACTGGATTGGATCAGCTAAATATTAGATTATTGCGTTTATGTTTTCCCTTTTTGCTCCCTTATATATGTCACATTATAAACTTTTGCTTTGAAAATTGCATCTTCCCCGCCTGCTGGAAGCAAGCCTTTATCACTCCTTTACCTAAAGTTAGTAATCCTACTCAACTTAAAGATTTACGGCCTATCAGTATTTTGCCGGTTTTATCCAAGGTTATGGAAACAATCATGAATTCAATTTAAACTGCATTTGAATATATATAAAATTCTTCCAGATACTCAATCTGGATTTCGATCTGGACATAGTTGTACAACGGCTCTTTTAAATATTACAGACGACATTATTTCTGAAGTTGATAAAAATAAACTAACTATTCTTGTATTACTAGATTACACATAAGCATTTGATACTATAAATCATGACATACTGTTGGCTATTCTTTCTTTTATTGGGTTCACTTCTAACGCTGCACTATTAATTAATAATTATTTGTCTCACAGATAACAACGTGTTCGCTTATCAGATGAATTTTCCAATGCGAGGGAATTAATAAGAGGAGTGCCACAAGGTTCTATTCTAGGGTCTCTTCTGTTTTCCATATACATTTCTAATTTGCCTAATTCCATTAATAATTGTCAATCTCATTTTTACGCAGATGATACCCAGTTGTATTATTCATTTGAACCAACTAATATTTGTGTAGCAAATGCTTTAGTTAATGCTGATCTTATGTCACTTGTTGATATCTCTAAAGATCACGCTTTGAAAATTAATCCCAGTAAGTCTGCCGTTCTTCTTTTTGGAAGGCCAAAAGTTAGAGATGAAATTCTCTCTCATGTAAATATTAAAATTGATGGCATGACATTACCAGTGTACAGCGAATCTAAAAATTTAGGAATCGTTATTGATTCTAATCTCCGATTTAAAACTTATATTAATAACCTAATTCAAAAATCTTTCGCCGATATTAAACTTTTATATTCTAACAGACACTTTTTAGATTTTCGCACTAAGGTTATGCTGTGTAATTCACTTGTGCTTTTCTTGTTCAACTACGGAGATGCAGTGTATGGTCCGTGTATCGATAAAAATTATTCTTATAAAATTCAAAAAATACAAAATGCATGTATTAGGCTAATATACGGTATTAGAAAATTTGAACACGTGTCGGATAAGCTATGCATTCTTAATTGGCTGAACATGGAAAATCGTCGGTTATTACATCAGGCTTGTCTCTTTCATAACGTAATGTTTTTTAAAACTCCTGGTTATCTATATAGAAAAATCAGATATAGAACTGACATTCATAACCTTAATTACGGCACCGCGGTCTGTTAGTACTACAATCACACAGTACTCAATTCTTTGAAAGGTCCTTTTCATATGGTGTTGTAGCTATCTACAATAAACTACCAAACTATCTTAAAGCCTACCCCCCTTCGCGATTTAAGAAGCACTGTAAGCTGTACTTGCTTGGTTTGCAGAACAGTGGTAGAGGATTCTGATGTGTACTATGTAGTATATTATGTGCAATAAAGACTATTATTATTATTATTATTATTAAACATAGTGCAAAGAGAAATGCAACAAACACACGAAAAATAAGAAAAAAAACCAATGGATAAAGAGATGGATTAGAGTGGTTGATATGGCAATTGGGACAGTAGCAAAGTGAATATGGACGGAAATGAAGGAAGACTACACGAAAAAAGACATCAATGGTAGAAACGCAAGACAGAGACAGTCGGAAGTACAAAAGGGGAGGGTATGTCCATTACTGGACTGAAAAAAAAACTTAGGTCTAATTTATCATTAAAGAAGATTATACAGTCAATAGAGACATAAATTAGGGTTTACCTTGCAAAAGGTCAGGGAAAGTTCTAATTTGGCATACTTATAGAGTCGCATGTCCTAATCGACATACTAAGTTTGCGACCTTGAAACTGCGCCGCTCACGCCGCCATCTTGCTAAAAAGGTACCAAAAATAAGTTTTTCGTATATATCTCCTCTCCTCTGCCATCTAGGCTGAAAATAGTTATTTTACAAGAATTGTAGGAAACAAAATTGCCTACAACTTTTGTCTGAAACTTTTTTTTGTCAGTATGAAATTTCGACGAAAAGTAGAGCGTTTCGCAAATTTCGAAAATTTGCTCCTCCTTACGTCGCTGTAACTCATGAATTAATCATCTGGCAAAAAAAAGTTTCAGACAAAAGTTGTAGGCAATTTTGTTTTATACAATTCTTGTAATAACTATTTTCAGCCTAGATGGTAGAGGGGAGGAGATATATACGAAAATCTGATTTTTGGTACCTTTTTAGCAAGATGACGCCGCGAGCGGCGCCCTTACAAGGTTGCAAACTCAGTATGTCGAGAAGGATATGCGACTCGAGAAGTATGCCAAATTATAACTTTCCCTGACCTTTTACAAAGGTAGAATGTCTCTATTGACTGGCCGGACTGGCCTAGATATTATGTTATATATTCTAGCAAAATAAAGATTTTCTTCTTTACAAAATATTACTGGTATCATGTTACGTAAAAATAGGAATCCTCAGAACAGCCATGCTCTTCCAAATAAGGGGGTTATTAGAGAATATTTAGAAATTATGTTTTGCAATCACACCTAAGGTGTAATCCATTGACCACGGCCGTGTGTCCACAGGGGTTCGCAACATGAAATCAGAACAACGTTAATTTATCCCAAAGATCAGCTCTTGCTTTTACGAAAACAGCTTAATAACAAACCCCATTATATTTATTTTTCTATGGCAATAAACGATTAAGTCGTATTCAACTTGGCGTATGGTGTAAAATTTGACGTAAGCTGGTTAGGTTTTGTGTCAGTTTTGACACAGACTGATGCAAAACCTAACCTGCTGACCTCGAATTTGACATAAACTTACAGTGCGACCAACATATTATTCATACGTTGTATAACCATGACCATTCAAAAACGTTCGATCATTTCTGAAGGCACTTTATTTGTTACTTGCAAATTAAATTTTAATGGTCAATGCTTAGCAACCGTTTGACTATCAATTGCCACCGGAAGAGTAGATCTTTAAAATAAACTAGCATCACTCCAGCGCCAGCGCCATGGTGTGTAGTCTCGAGGACGCACGGTATAGCTTACAGCAGCAAATTAGAATTACTTTTCTGTATTGATATGTGGAATAAGATTTGCTCCATTATTTGCTAATTTATTTGATAGTAGGAAAATGAATTATCTATGAAAAAACCATTAAGTCAATTCACAAATACGTCTAAAAGTAAAAAGGAATATTTATATTTAAAATTACAGTAAGAAATCAAACTAGTCACACATTTTGAACATATCCACAAATGAAGGTGATTCACGAGACCAAAGATTTGATGAAAATAAAATTATTGATTTTTTTATGAATTATCGAAATCTTGCATATGCTTCACGGAGCCCTACCAAGATCAACAGTTTCGGATAGCTCTTCAGGTTGGATGACGTCTGCAACATTTTCTAAATGCCTAGACCACATCATAAAACATATGAAAGCCACACCGGACCACAAAATTCTTATAATTTTAGATAATCATGAAAGCCATTATGCTATAGATGTTTTAAATAGAGCTAATGAAATAGTCCTTATAACACTAGTACTTCGCTTCAGCAACAAATTGAAGCTACTGGAAGTTTCGAATTTTGGACCATTCAGGGTTACCAATAGAAATATATGAATATCTGAAATTGTTGGCCACGCTTTTCCGCTAGTTTTTACCCCAACAAATATTTCGAAAGGGCTTTCAAAAATAGGATTTATCCATTTAATTTCAGTGTCTTTTCCGACGACGGTTTTATGTCTTATGTCATTATGTGACGAATAGATCTAAGTTATACAATTCCGAAGTCGATATAAATTTATGAAATTAAAATTAACTAAATGTCATATTAACAATTATTACTATGACAACGCGAACTTGTTTTTTTGGAACTTACAAAAATTTTCAACTAAGTCGACCTATTTTTGATTTTTCTCTGAAACTAAAAGAAAATTTGAAAAGGTTAAAACTGAATTGGCCGTTTTGGAACATGCAAAAACTTTTATTAAGAATACATTTGTTTCGTAAAATAAAAAATAAAAATGTTTTCCCTCTTTGCAACTCGATCCGTGGACATACTGTATGTAGTTGCTTCGTAATTTTCCAATTAACAGGGTGGCAAGGCAGATAACTTTAATTTTTTTTCCAAAAGGAGACATTCATTAGCAATTATTTGTGCATTTATAACTTTTGATAGCTCTTATGATTTAGACAGAACCGAATATAAATTCTAAGTAACTTGTCCTGTATGCCAAAAACAAATAACTAAAAACTAGTTTTTCAGTTGTCAAACTTTTAAAAATGCAGGAATGTTGTTGAGAGTTGGGTTCAACTTTTGCAAAGAATCAACCTTTTAATTCTGGAAAATGGTGGTAAAAGTAAATATGAACTGTAAATTTATTAACCTAACTAATAATAATTCCTATCAAATTGTCCCTTTGACATTTTTTCTATAATCAGGCGACTAGATAACATCTGTTTCAAGAAAACTTTGAGTACTCATACAGATTTTCTAATAAATGTTGCTTGCTGAAAAAATTCAGTTATGGGCCTTGTCGTTAGAAATTTACTGTCTAATCCGTCTCGTGGCACCCATTTTCCATCCACCGGTAGTAACCAATATTATCTCAAAATATACTTATATAATCTACGGATCTTAGGAAACAACCCTACCAGATTTGGACTTCATTTATGTTACAATGTAGGTTCAGAATCCACACGTTCGACTTAAGGAACACCCTATATATTACTCTATTCATGAATTAGCAATGTTTCTCAGTATCAGGAATTTTATGACTTAGTCATATTATATCTTGATAAGATTAGGATTTACGATTTAGTAAATATTTCCTAGTATTGGTGTACTACTGGGCAATTTTATTCTAACTAACGCCTATAATTGGATGTAATACTTTAAGAAAAGTTATTGTAAACTTGCTTAAAATTTCATTAAAATATCGTGAACATTTCTGCCCAATTTATTGAAAACATGCGAGAAATTTGTTACAAGTGAAAATACACTGAAATCCTGACGAAAATTTGTTGCAATTACTGAAACAATATTTGCCAAAATGTATTATAATTTGCTGTAAATTTTCTTAAAATTTTATGAAAATTTACTGAAAATTTGTGTCTACTTTACTGAAAAATTTGTTGAAAATTCTCGCAATACTGAGGAGTTTACGACAATTTACTGTAGATATTGAACATGTTTATATATTTTCAAAAAAAATACTAAATTTTACTGTAAATTGATTTGGCAACTTGATTAAAATTTGTTGGAAGTTCACTGCAAATGCGGTACTAATTTCTAAAGTAATTCGCTAAACCTGCCAATGTGCCAACATATATTGTAACCGTCCTTAAGTTTGTTGCAAATTTATTATGGTCCCTAAAATTCCTACAAATGTAGTGAAAATTTAATCTAAACAACCGAAAAAGGTACTGGAAAGATTGTCTATCAGTTTATTTTCTTCGTAATCGCGAAGAAAACAATATATTAACTTGGTTTTTGTGATGCATGACAAGGAATTACATACCAAAATTAAGAAAGCAGGTAGAACATTTAAAATTTAGAAATACAGATTGAATAAAATACAACTTACCTACAAAGGAAAATGGATATGCATCGAACAAAATTTGATTCGCAGCCGGGCCGGTCAAACGAGTCATCGGGGCCCGGCTGCAAACCGAATACCGTTAACAACTATTTGTTTCGTAGCTCCTTTTATAGTCCGAGATAAGATATCGTTAAAGATAAACATTTTATAAATTTTAGAGTTGCTGATAGACAAACAACAATAACACTTAGCATTGATATAGTACTCAGAGTAAAATTCATGGAAAAGTTAATTTACCTTATAATGGTAATTCCCCGAACCTCGAACAATTTTATGCTCAGTTATATTATACTTTTCTATGGATATTTTATATATTATTTTGTCAAGCCACTGATGTGTTACCTCGTACAAAAATATAGATATGATAGAAGTGCTGAAATTTGTGGAAAATCGGGGTGACAATATTGATCGAAACTGCTCCAGAGCGTAGTGTTTCTTGTAGTGCTTAGCTAGGGGAAGAACCGAACTTTATTGATACTCTTAGTGACGTAAATTTAGGAATACTTTTCCGTAAACAGGGTTATTAATTATTTTGCTTTAGGTTTGAATTTCTTAGATATTTACTGTTATTTTCAATTAACCCACTTATTGAATTTCTAATTTCCCAAGGTATCACCTCGGATTAATTTGGTTTATTGTAGAAAATGCAAGTAAAATACTTTTATTCGAATAAACATCCGACGGCGTTTGTTAAACAATTCAAAACGCCTTAATTATGCACTAAGCTGTAAGATATTTAAAAAAATACTATATCTGTTATCCTATTTCCAACTGTGTAACACCTGAAATTATTGAAGGGAGCAGCACAATCAAAAATTTATATTTATTAGGTAAACAATTCAACGATGATGAATTTATCGCCTAGTATAAGCGAAGTAAAAATAAATATAAAAAAATGATAAAGCAAAAATAGTAGTGGTTTTACAAGTTAAGAAAAGTGAGATTTTTCAGCAATTGTAAATGTGTAACTTACGAAGAAGTGCAGCAATAAAGAATCACTTTTGTATCGTGTTCAACATGTTATTTTTTAATACCGTTGCAGAATTTAGCAAAAATGAAATTTTGACGTTTAATTTATCTTATGTCTACATTATTAATTATAATTTACAGAAATTGTTATAAAATTTTCGTTACAATGGCAATATAACAATAAGCATAAGTATTTTACCCGCTGCTGATCATGTAAGTCAGTGATACAGCCTTAGTAACAAAACGTGTAAGTCGGTGATTATATTTGTTTGCTGCTTTCTCTTGACAACGGAACTTAATATTATTATTAAGTTCCTAGGGTAATAAAATTAGCAAAGCAAGATGCAGACTTAGACGTTTTGTTTATAAATTTATTGTTATACAGTGTTTATGTGATAGGTGACACTCACAGGTAACACGACGCACGAAAACTAATCCTGGTGACAGGTGACAAACCAAACTATTTTTTCAAAAATCTAGGAAAATTTCGATAAGCCGCGGGAAAAATATAATAAGATAACTCGGAATGTATCGCCTATTAACATTTTCGGCAGGCAATCAGCCGCGGCTTCGCCTTGGCTTGTACTTGCTTACCTCAAATGTTAATAGGTCCTTACATTCCTTGTTACTTAAATAGCTATTTCCCGCTAGTGACTAATATTAGAAATATCTTCCACCCTCGCAACGTTGCCTTGGCATGTACAATACTATGGTCTAACCTATGGCTCGTAGATATTCATACCAGGACAGCAACGGAAAACAATAAATGGAACATGTTAGCCTCAGAGATGGAGAAAGAGCTGTTAAGATTTTAATACTAAAAGAAATTCCAAAAGAACAGATAAGAGTAAGTACAGTATGTTCCATACTTTTACCTCGAGAGGGTTTTGGAATTATTTGTATTTGTTAAAATGACATTACCAATAGCAATTCCACCACCCTCTAGACTAGAGGATATAAGTATTCGATCATATGGTATGTAAGCCAACATGGAAATCATAGACGAAATTGTACAAAACAGCTAGGTTGATATGGGGATGTACGTAGGATGAATAACAACAGGCTACTAAAACAAATACTGAAATAGACACAATAGGGAAGAGGAAAGAGATGCAGACCCAGAAAAAGCTGGAGTAAAAGCATCAAAACAACAATGAGCGAGAAAAATCTATCGGAGGGTTAATGGATGAGAGAAATACAAACCAATGGAAGATGGGAATCGGAAAGCGTCGCCAAACGCAGTGATGCGAATATATACAGTGTGTCTCATCAACTATCAGACATAGCCAAATTAGCATTTGAAAATTAGTGGGCGATCAACTATCGCTGTATAGGCATTTAGGTACTCCATTGGTCAGAAAATTTGTCACAGGTGCAAGCCACTACTTACTAGCTAAATTATTTTCACGGTAGCTTAGAAATGAAATACAGGGTGATTCATAAACATGGACACTAAATTTAAGTGTAGTTATAGGACACCAAGCAGACAAAAAAGAGAGGGGTTCGACAGGGCTGTGTTCTTTCGCCTCTGCTTTTCAACCTTTACGCATGTAACGTTTCGCCCAGCGCGAACGCGATTGTATACTTTAAAAATTAATTAGCGCGTTCCCCCTTGTCTTGCACCACGTTAAGTACCGAAGCGCCGCGCCGAGAGGACGACGTGACGTCACCGCAAACGATCGCCCTAACACCACTGCGCACCTAGACCACGAATCCCCGCTCCAGCGACCTGATACGAACCGCTCGCACCAGGTATAAAAGCAGAAATCGAGTCCGCAACAGACAGAATTTCCTAGAATTTCCTAGATCTTCCCACTCCTCTCGCCTTGCCTGTGCTCTCAGGAGTGTCCCCCAGAACTCTTCGAGGGTATCCCGACCAGCTACCTGAACCCCTGAACGTTCGGAGTGTTGCTATACTTTCCAACCTTATTTCCTCGAATTCCTGCACGTTTGGATTGTTACTGTACTTTCCAACGGTATTCTTTTGAACTCCTGCACGTTCGGATTGTTGTTATACTTTCCAGTGTCATTTCCCGAGCACCTAGCGACCTAGAGAACCGCCCCAGGTCCGACGACGACGACGTCAGACACCTGGATATAAGCAGAGTTTTTCCAAACTCACCGACGACGCCTTCCAAAGCTTGGGCACTCGGGAGGCCAAGCCGAGTGCGCCGGTGACAACGCCGTCCGTGAAACAAATTTCCTAGCACCAGGACGGCGACACCGACGCAATCAGGCGTGTTAATTGCGACCGGAGTGGCTTAGCATCCCCGAGGCCGAGGAGCGTGCACCGGGGGTTTCTGCGGAGTGAGCCCGAGGCCGCCGCCCATAGGCACGCATTCCTGAAGCTAGGGTAACTCAGCGGCCACCTCCACTTACCTGGTGCAGCAAGACAGCTGGCAAGTAAAATAAATTAAATACGGCGCCTCCATTTGAACACTGGGAATTTCACCGTCAAAGCACCGGGTGCACTAGGTATGCACACAATTTAGTTTGATATTTAACACAGTTTCGTTTATTTAACGATTTTAAGACCAAGTGTATTGTGGTCGCCCGCCATTACTGGCGATCAGCTAATCTGTCAAATTATCTGTTTAGGACCGGCGCGGTGCCAACGTGACGAGGAAACCAATGTACATATAGGCTGTCCCGTAATAGTGTGCCACCGCTCGATTGCCGACGAACGAAACGCCCCGTTAGAAGAATTATTTTATTTTTATAAATGTCATTACATTCTATTATTTCGTGTTTTAATACAGTTTAGTTTAAAGTATCTAGTTAAATATTATTATACAATAGTAAGAAATCATTCTGTGTTTCTATTCCACGTTACTATCTGAGTTTATCACCTGGATCTTGGCATTCTGAGCTTACTTTGGGAAACCAGTTTTCAGGCTGGTGATTGTGGCATTTAAATTAAATTAAACTAGCCCGTCAGGCTACAGTTTGACGCACGCGAGCAGGGACGAAAACTCAGGTAGTAACCAGGAAGGAAACTGCACCTCCGCCGACGGCGCCCGAGCAATCTCCGAGTACACCTGTAAATATTGTTTACCGGTTTCAGGATATTTAGCCTTTGTTTACATATACAAAAGTGGGCTGGTAACTAGGTCATAACTTATCTGTAGGGTAATGGTATATTACCCTACATGGCAACCATAACCATATAGCAACCGATAAACTATTGAACATATCACGGATGTTATGAATCATAAAAGCCTCAAATGTTTTAAAATCCTCGCTCTACGAGCTCGGATTTCAAAACATCTGCGGCAGTTATGATACTCATAACATTCCTAGATATGTTAATAGCTATTATTAGCCAGAATTATTTTTAGTATTATAAAATTCTATTATTTTGATTGTATACAAACTCTGTTTACAGCATGTCCGACCACGACCAGGAGGAAGGAGAACCGCCTCCAACCAGTATTAGAGTAAGCTGGATCTACAAACTACGTGGAGACATCCTTCGAGGAGTAGTCGCTGGAGCCGGCTTAGATCCCTCAGGTACGGTGCAAGAATTAAGGCAGCGACTGTCCCAATATCTAAAATGTAGTGAAGCGGACGGACAAGGGGACGTCGAAACACGACAGGGAGACGGCGAAACACGCCGAGACGAGGAACAAACGGAACAGGAAGGCATGGAGGAAAGGCGAGAACAAACGCCGACCACCGGACCGCCAGGATTAAACAAAGCACAGGTATGCAATAGCATAAGAAAATGGGGACTCAAGTTCGACGGGACCTCAGATCCGATCTCATTCCTGGAAAGAATAGAAGAACTCTCCACTTGCTACCAGTTCCAAAAACAAGAAGTCTTAACTGCTCTACCTGAATTGTTCAAAGGGAAAGCGCTACTCTGGGTCAGAAACAATAAGCACCAATGGGGGAACTGGATGGATTTTACGCAAGCCCTCCAAGCACAATTTTTACCTACGAGGTTCCAGTTCAAAATGGCCGAAGAAATCCGCCACCGCACACAAGGACAAAAGGAATCCATCGCCGACTTTACTACAGCCCTCCAGACGCTGCTACGACGTTTTGGTGTCACCAGCGAGCGTGAACAGCTTGAACGGATTTACGAAAACCTAAGACCAGAATACAAGCTGTACGTCAGAAGAAAGGATTTCCAAAACTTACCTGAACTAATGCAGATGGCCGCGGAGTATGAAGCCCTCCAGCTAGAGCAGTCAGCTTTCCAGCCGCCCCCAACGGCCAGCCAGGCCTACATGGCCGAGACCGCATATCGTCCTAAAGGTTCAAAGGCCACGCCTCCCTCCAACTTCAAGATTCCACCCGTAGCAGCCCTCCAGGTTCCCGAGCGCGAGCCAGAAGCCTCCGCGACTAGTTCAGCCCGAACCACCTACAGTCGGACCGACAACTGCTGGCGATGTGGCCAAAGAGGTCACCAGCGATTCCAGTGTCGACGTCCCTCGAAGCTTTTCTGTTCCTGATGTGGAAAAGAAGGAACGCTTACCAAGGATTGTAAATGTAAGAGGCCGGGAAACGCTTCCGGCCGTCGAAAACTCTGAGGCGATCTCGACTCCAGAAGGCCAGGGCCTCCAGGTACCGATCCCGCTTACCAGAATGGTCCCAATGGCTGCACCAGGTCCATAGCTTTTATAGGAAGGATCCAGCCCGCCAGCACGCAGCCGCCTCCCTAGATGCCAGATTATTCCTGCCCATAGTAGTAAAAGGGAGAACTTTCTACGCCCTGGTCGATACGGGTGCCGCCCGCTCCTACATCGGGGAAGCAATGCAGCGATTCCTGAAAGAGCAAGGAGTGTTAATGCAACATCCAGAGCCGACACAAGTACAATTGGCCGATGGAAGAACCTTGCACACACAAGGCCAGTACCAACTCACCTTAATAATTAGCAGTCGAGCTTATGACTTCAGTTCGCCGGTGGTATTGGTCAAGAAAACATCGGGCCAATATAGGTTCTGCATCGATTTCAGGAAGATAAACGACGCCACCCAGACCGACGCTTACCCGATTCCGTTCATTGATGGCATCCTGAATAAATTGCGTGGGGCTCGGTATATCAGTACGATCGATCTCAAGCATGGCTACTGGCAGATACCGCTGGCCAAAGAGAGCCGTCCGATCTCTGCATTCACTGTCCCGGGCCGCGGTTTGTACCAGTTTAAAGTTATGCCATTTAGGCTTCACGCGGCGGGGGCAACGTTTCAAAGGTTTTTGGACACCATCATCGGCCCTAAAATGGAGCCCCATGCGTTCTGTTACCTCGACGATATCATCGTCGTGAGTAGCTCGTTCAAAGAACACCTGGAACACCTGCAGGAAGTCTTCCGACGGCTCCGGACGGCAGGACTCCAACTCCAACCAGAGAAATGCAACTTTTGCCAGCCAGAGCTAACGTATTTGGGACATGTGGTGAATCACGAAGGCATCCAGACCGACCCCGAGAAGATAGAGGCAATCACCTCCATGGGGCCGCCCACGACGCAGAAGGCAGTTCGTCGTTTTCTAGGTATGGCGTCGTGGTACAGGAAATTTATTCCAGGTTTCGCTCAATTGGCTTCTCCGCTGAATGCTTTCCTTAAGAAAGGCGCGAGGTTCAAATGGACCGAGAACCAACAAGAAGCTTTCGATCGCCTGAAGCAAGCGCTGACTTCCGCCCCAATCTTGGCCTGCCCGGATTTCTCCGTGCCCTTCGTAGTACAAACCGACGCCAGCACCACCGGGCTAGGAGCGGTCCTCACCCAGGTCATAGGAGGACAGGAAAGGGTAATAGCGTACGCCAGCCGTTCTCTTACGGACGCCGAAACGCGATATTCCGCCACCGAACTGGAATGTCTCGCCGTCCTATATGCGATCAAGAAATACAAAGGATATTTGGAGGGGTATCATTTCAAGGTGGTAACCGACCACCGCAGCCTCAAGTGGCTCCAGAATTTACCGAATCCCTCCGCCCGTCTGGCCAGGTGGGCCTTGGAGCTCCAGCAGTTCGATTTCGAGATTGAATACCGAGCTGGAGCGTTGAACCACGTGGCCGATGCCCTTTCGCGATCCCCTGGAGGCCTAGAAGAAGGCCTCGCTCCTTTAGCCGTCCGCCCACCGGCCGTCCGTTGCCCGTGGATCAAGAAGATGACCCGCCTAGTACGCCGAGAGCCAGAAAAGTACAGTACATGGAAGCTGGAGAAAGACAAGCTGTATCGGAGGTTCCCAAACACGAACGAAGAGCTCGCTGAAGGCTTCCAACTTAGCTGGAAATGGTGCGTGCCGCAGCCCCAACGTACCCAGGTATTAATAGAATGCCATGACGAACCGACAGCTAGACATCTCGGCGTAGCTAAAACCGTCGCAAGAATCCAGAAGCATTACTATTGGCCGAGGTTGCAGCAGGAGGTAGTTAGGTACGTGCGTTCCTGTCCAACGTGCCAAGAGTACAAACTCCTTCCCCAACAGCCCCAAGGTAAGATGTTTTAGTCCCGCGAACGAGGCCCTTGGGAAGTAATAAGCATAGACCTGATCGGCCCGCTCACCAGGTCCTCGAAAAGCAATGTATGGTTGTTAGTGTTGCAGGACAGGTTTACGAAGTGGGTGGAATGCTAGGCATTGCGCTCCGCCACAGCTAAGACAATTGTCCAGGTCCTGCGAGACAGAATAATATTCACGTTTGGCACTCCTCGTGTCATAGTGTCCGACAACGGGACTCAGTTCACCGGGAAAATATTCGAGGCCTTGGCAAAGAAATACGGGATCCAATATCAACTGACTCCGCCTTACACCCCGCAAGCCAACCCCGTGGAAAGGGCCAACAAGGTCATTGGCACCATCATAGCCCAGCTGGCCCGCGGGAATCAGAAACTCTGGGATGCTTGGCTGCCAGAGATGATGTTCGCGATGAACACGGCCAAGCACGAGTCGACTGGGTTTACCACCGCCTTACTGAATCTGGGAAGAGAGATGTTACCACCCAAATCGCTCCGTGAAGCCAATGAGCCAGCCCTTGATCCGGCGGAAGAAGCTCCAGATCCCCGGATGTACGAGGCCCAGCTGCAGAAACTAAGCGACAAGGTGGTAAGGAATAATTTGGCAAATGCATTTGAAAAACAAAGGCACCATTATAACCTCCGTCGTCGTGAGTACCGCCCCAGAGTCGGGGAGCAGGTATATAAGAGAGACCGCGTCTTATCGGATGCTGCTCGGGGGATTTCGGCGAAGTTAGCCGCCAAATACGCCGGCCCTTACAGAATCAAGAAAATCCTCTCACCAGTCATAATAGAATTAGGCGACCTCCAGAGTGGCCGATCCATGGGCCGCGTCCACGTCAAGGACCTTAAACCTGCGCACCAGCTCGTCCCCACCCCACCTGGAGGAGCAGGTGGGGAGTGATAACAGGGCGAATCCACGATATAAGGGGCGTCCCGGACCTTCATAGCTTCAGTTCGTATCCTGCCGAAGATGAGCCCCATCCAAGGTAAACCCTCCACGGACGAGGATCAGGCCTTAGCCGCACAGATGGCGGCGTTGAGCGTGGCGCGCATGAAGGAGTTGTTTGGGGAATCTCCGCTTACGCCGCCCCAAATCATCGCCGAAGAGTTGCCACTCGATCCTGTTCCTCCAGAGGCACCAGTCGCCATGGTCGAAGATAGCCGCAATTGGTGGGACAGACCCGACATACCGCCCGAGTTGCAGCCTGAAGTTCCTTCCTCTCTGCCAGTGTCGTCAACGGTAGTACCATTGGGTGGCCCCGGAGTCCCGGCAATCCGCACTACGTGCCCCTCGCCTGAGGACGCCGCTCTGGAACCAGCAGTGGAAGCTGCCGTACCCGTACCAGTCAAAGGGGAAGCTGCCGTACCCGTACCAGTCGAAGGGGAAGCTGCCGTATCCATACCAGTCAAGAGGAAGGCTACAGATCCACCAGCGAGAAAGGACCTCAGCAGTTTGTCAAGGAAGAAGAGAAGAAGCCTGGTCAGGATCCGGTTGCTCAACGGGGATATGGTCAGAATGAAATTACACCAAGCGATATCACTATGAATGTGTTGAAAACCAAGTGGAATGGGCCAAGATGAATTGCAAAATAAAATGTTAGGACCGCCCCATCGTTTGGTACACCGGGGAATTGAAACCGCAGTTCCCATCGCCAATCCTCTTGGCTCACCAAGTGATGAGGCAGTTGTCAACCTAAGCCGCTGAAGAAGAGGTCCAGGACATCGCGAGTCTTCCTAAGGGAGGACCATGTGTAACGTTTCGCCCAGCGCGAACGCGATTGTATACATTAAAAATTAATTAGCGCGTTCCCCCTTGTCTTGCACCACGTTAAGTACCGAAGCGCCGCGCCGAGAGGACGACGTGACGTCACCGCAAACGATCGCCCTAACACCACTGCGCACCTAGACCACGAATCCCCGCTCCAGCGACCTGATACGAACCGCTCGCACCAGGTATAAAAGCAGAAATCGAGTCCGCAACAGACAGAATTTCCTAGAATTTCCTAGATCTTCCCACTCCTCTCGCCTTGCCTGTGCTCTCAGGAGTGTCCCCCAGAACTCTTTGAGGGTATCCCGACCAGCTACCTGAACCCCTGAACGTTCGGAGTGTTGCTATACTTTCCAACGTTATTTCCTCGAATTCCTGCACGTTTGGATTGTTACTGTACTTTCCAACGTTATTCTCTTGAACTCCTGCACGTTCGGATTGTTACTATACTTTCCAACGGTATTCTTTTGAACTCCTGCACGTTCGGATTGTTGTTATACTTTTCAGCGTCATTTCCCGAGCACCTAGCGACCTAGAGAACCGCCCCAGGTCCGACGGCGACGACGTCAGACACCTGGATATAAGCAGAGTTTTTTCAAACTCACCGACGACGCCTTCCAAAGCTTGGGCACTCGGGAGGCCAAGCCGAGTGCGCCGGTGACAACGCCGTTCCTGAAACAAATTTCCTAGCAGGACGGCGACACCGACGCAATCAGGCCTGTTAATTGCGACCGCAGTGGCTTAGCATCCCCGAGGCCGAGGAGGGTGCACCGGGGGTTTCTGCGGAGTGAGCCCGAGGCCGCCGCCCATAGGCACGCATTCCTGAAGCTAGGGTAACTCAGCGGCCACCTCCGCCAACAAGAAACGGCGTTTAATTAATCAAAATCCACTCACCTGGTGCGGCAAGACAGCTGGCAAGTAAAATAAATTAAATACGGCGCCCGCCATTTGAACACTGGGAATTTCACCGTCAAAGCACCGGATGCATTAGGTATGCACACAAGTTAGTTTGATATTGACCACAGTTTCGTTTATTTAACGATTTTAAGACCAAGTGTATTGTTGTCGCCCGCCATTACTGGCGATCAGCTAATCTGTCAAATTATCTGTTTAGGACCGGCGCGGTGCCAACGTGACGAGGAAACCAATGTACATATAGGCTGTCCCGTAATAGTGTGCCACCGCTCGATTGCCGACGAACGAAACGCCCCGTTAGAAGAATTGTTTTGTTTTTATAAATGTCATTACATTCTATTATTTCGTGTTTTAATACAGTTTAATTTAATGTATCTAGTTAAATATTATTATACAATAGTAAGAAATCATTCTGTGTTTCTATTCCACGTTACTATCTGAGCTTATCACCTGGATCTTGGCATTCTGAGCTTACTTTGGGAAACCAGTTTTCAGGCTGGTGATGGTGGCATTTAAATTAAATTAAACTAGCCCGTCAGGCTACACGCAGAAAAGATACTCAGAGAAGCTCTAGATGACAAAAACATTGGAGTAGTCGTTACCGGTGTAGTGGTGAACAACCTTAGATATGCCGACGACACGGTACTACTAGCTACCAATATAGAAGATCTGCAAGAGCTAGTGACAAGGGTTGCAGAACACAGTATGTCCATGGGGCTTAAACTCAATGTTAAAAAGACCAAATGGTTTGCAGTAAGTAAAGATCCTGTACCTGCGCAGTTAGACCTGATAGTTGGAAACGAAATTGTCGAACGTGTCAACTCTTATAAATATCTTGGTTGTCATCTAAACGATAAATGGGACATGACAACGGAAATTAGAAGTCGCATCGAACAAGCTAGGCAAGCATTTGTTAATATGAAAAAAGTTCTTACTAGCAGACATCTGAAAATTGCTCTTAGAATTAGACTATTGCGGTGCTACGTTTTCAGTATTCTATTCTATGGAGTTGAGGCGTGGACGCTAACAGAGGCCATGTGCAAGAAATTGGAGGCTTTTGAGATGTGGGCCTATCGTAGGCTAATGAAAATTTCTTGGGTTGACAGAACTACAAATGTAGAAGTTTTGCAGCGCATAAACAAACCAAGAGAAGTTTTAAACACCATAAAAAGAAGAAAATTAGAGTATTTTGGCCACATCATCCGTAACGACAAATACAGATTACTGCAGATTATAATTCAAGGGAAAATAGAGAGAAAGCGTAATCCAGGCCGTCGCACGACATCATGGCTCAAGAACCTTCGCCAATGGTATGGACAAAGTACAACATCCCTGTTCAGGAAAGCTACAGACGAAATTCAAGTCATGAAGAAGAAGAAGCAGAATAATCTTGTATATTATAAATTATACGTCTAACATTGAAAATAATCTCGCAAAAAATTAAAACTTTTAATTGCTTAAACTGATTGATGGTTACTGAAATGAATTTCTATGAACGTAAGTTCGCACATGTGAGGACAATTTTCGGAGTTTAGAGCTTTCCTGCATTTTTACGCATCCGAAATTCAGATTGTAGATTTGTTTCCCGCATAACTTAATTGTAAATTAACAGTTTAGTCGTGTACCCAAAACTTTATTCCGTTCGTTTCAAATATTAGCGTTTGTTAGCTCATTCTATACCATCAATTCAGATATGCGTGTTCTAAATCTAGATATGTTAATCCCAAACCTAATTTCTTGTATTGCACACAGTAGCGTTTCTCGGCTTATTTTAGGATCTTCGATTCAGTTCCTTTTACGCTTGTTCTAAATTTAGCCTTGTTCCCGTCTGGGTGACGCCTTCTGCTCTTATCGCGTTCTTAATTACTCTTCGTCGCCATCGAGGCGGGTGCTTGGCCCGCAGGTAATTTTCCTTTATAAGCTAAATTATGTTTCATCATTTCGTTCCGTGGCAACTCTATGCTATAAGTTGAACAAAAAACGATCTTAAGCCACGCGTGCCCCTTTTCATTTAGTTTTCGCATCTTAGGCCAAAGTATCATTCTTCGTCGATTGTGCGCAGCGTTAAATAGTTGAATGTCGAAATTCGTGAAGCTACATTGTTGCTGTCGTCGAGCCCTGTGTAATAGTAATGTGCTGGTGAACGTTTAGTCGAGTTTTCCGTACCGTAGAGCTAAGCACCTCTAATAACGCGGTTAAAGCGGATTTTAAGTGGAAGCCTCAAATGCTGAACTTGCCATTGAAATGAATTCCCGAATGTCGAAACGAATCTGCTTGCTGGAAGGGCTTTCTTTAACTAACCCGCTGGGGATTTAATGCCACTCACACCAGCTCGAATATCGCCTCTGTGTGGTTTCCAGTAGTTCTTTCCCGTATTTCGTGGCAAAAGCTGAGAGGCGACCTGCAACTTGAGCTAGACAGCGTAAGCCTCTGGATTCCTCCCAACAGGTATTTTTTAACTGATCGTATTGGTAACGCATAGAAAGTTATAGTGAAGTGATCTTAAAGTGTCGTCTTGGCCGCCGTGCCATTGCTTATTTAAAATTTAAGATGTTGAACAGAACTTAACGCCTTGAAGTCAATGTTTTGCCTTTACCGTCAAGTTTTAACGCCTGTATGTAGTTTTGCGTTGTGAGATCAAGTAATCATTGCCGTTGTGTCATTATTTGAGTAATTGTTGTCAAAATTTTATCGCAGTAACCTAGCTCCTTTGTGCAAAACTGGAAGTTATTACTGTTTTGGATGTAGTCATATCAATTTTTGTAATTTTCGTTACTTGTGTTTAGTTTAAACATTGCGTATTTAACCTGACTCACCTTTTTCGTATATTTCCAACCGTGATAGGTAATTATTGTAGCGTTTATTGTCACCTATACATATTTTCTATATCAATAGAGTTCATTGTTAATTATTTATGTTTTTTATTGATGTTGCTTGCATATTGTGTTTTGTTTCGATGTACAGGAATTCAGACGATGGTAGGCAAATGCAATGAAAGGTAAGTTCAACTTAACTGTTCGCAGCCTCAACCTTTGCTAAGCCAGAAGTAGAAAGGTGAATCATTTACTTCAACTTTCAGAGTGAGTTCATCTGTGTTGTTGAGTTTTTCCCCTATTCGTCAGAAAGTGGTGGTTCTTCAATATTTAACAGCCGTATCTTGTTTACCGGATCGTAGCCCTAAATCTAAGGTTGTAAAGAACCCGCCCTTCTCACTGAGTGTTTCAAGCAGAAACCTTGTGTTACAGCCCATCGTAACGGGGTTGGGGCGACGAATCTGCGTAATTTTTCCCGATTGTGTAGTTTGATAACAAACTGACGGTTTTGTTTTAAAGAGCATTTACGTTGTAAGACATTGTGTCTTTGTCGTTAACGGTCTTTTGGGCATTGTTTTAGTCGTTTAGAACCCTTTTGGCTGTAGCAAAGATCGAATTTTGATGAAATGCAGGAGCAAAAGATAGTTGTTTGGGTATTTCAATTACATTTGGTCCAGTGAGTTAATTTACTCTCACCTGATTTAGCCAGTGATACTCAAAAGTTTGCACCAGACCCTGATGCATGTTTTTCCCGTAAGCGTAAGCAATTGACTTTTAGTGCAATGTACTTCGACTGAGGTCAGTATATACTTATTCAATTTAATGACCATACTTATGAAGAACCCTGTGTAATTGTCTGCATGCATTATTCTATCTAAGTAAGAGGAGGATGTAGTCTTTTCTAAGAAGGCACAGCAGAATGGAACATGTAACTATCGCAATAAACTAAATATCCCCAATAAACATTCGTGATACCGCAATGGTAATTTTTTCATATGAAATTATTTGCTTTCCTAATTACTTTAGAGCAAACTTGTAAATAGGTTTTTTGTAGAGCATACAATTTTGCATCCATTTATGCCATCGTTTTTGTCCTGTTACATTAGAAAACCTAATAATGAAAAAAACTAGAATTATAATTTTTTCAAAAATTAGTGCAAATTTTGAAGTGGTGGTATGCTGGAAGCAGATTAGGTGCAATAAGTGCCATGGTTGCCGCTACATTTGACAGAGGCAAACAAATAAACAGCAAACTAATTTGTTGATGCTTTGAGATGCTTCAATAATTTCAAGGCACCACTGATTAGTCTAAAAATGGCAATTTTATTTCTTTAAATTTTCGGTTTTCCGAAATGTAAAATAACAAATGCTGGCATATATGGATAGAGAATTTTTTTATCTACAAAAACCTTTCATTCAAGTTTGCTCTAAAATAATTAGGTAAGCAAATATTTGCATATGAAAAAATTACCATTGAAAACCCTATGGTGCTTAAAGCATTTCTACACCATAAAACGTCACAAAGAAGCTCGAGAGATTGCGATATAATCACATTTTTAGTATTAGAGATATACTTGTGGAAACATACAAAGTCAGAAGACAAAAGGATGTAACTTTTTTAGTTACCTTTTGCATGTGTATTCTATTTTAGCCATTTTGCCGAGATAGTTGCGTAACCATGTCATAATTTCAATGTTCTATGGAATGAAATGCTATTTAGATCTACATGGGTGTAATATATTATAATTCATTTAGTAGACGTATCTATTTAAAAAAATCTGGTGTGATACACTCACACAACTTCCTTTTACAGTGATCTTATAATTAGCCAAAAATTTTATTTTTAATTTCTAAGCATTTGTCAAAAATTTTGAAAAATTGCAAATTCTACAAAAACGATACAAAATAGAGTTAGTTGAAGAGACAATTTTTTTCTAGAATTTCAAGCTGAATTCAAAAATGTAATAATATACCGGGTGTTATATTTAAAATAGGAGTTAATAAAAAAATAGAAAAAAAACAAAAGAAACCCATTTTAGAAGTATACTTAAAACTTATATATGAAGTTTCAATGCCATACCTCTTTTCGTTTTTGAGATATTTTGTTCACAGACACACAGACAGACACACAGACCAATGAACAAAAACATGTTTTTTGGGTTCAGGGGACTCTAAAACGTGAAGATCTGTTAAAAACTCAATTTCGAATTTTTGGGGTGAATCCAATACTTCCTTTATCGTAAAAGGAACTAAAAATGGTACAAAACTATCAAAGTGGAACTTTAATTTTCAGAGTGAATAAGTACTGTTGGTAGAATTTTGTACTTCAATTAACAATAATTGAAAAGTAATTATTAATGTGAATATTGTACAGAAGTTGCAATTTACCAATCTTCGTTAATATATTGGAAATTAACTTGGCTAATTTTTAAGTCTGGCACAAAATTTGCAAAACCTGAACAATGTAGGTACAAAGAATAAAAATAAAGAAAAGTTTTTATAAATTTCACAACTTTATTATTACGAGTATTATTTATTATATGCCACGCGAAACGTTACTGCGAAGTTTTACTGCATAACAGATCATTAATAAATAATACGTACTACAATTTTGAACTTTCTCAGTATCTTGTACAATTTCATATTAATCTGCAATTAGATGAAGATGTTGAATGCGATATTATATTCAAATTTTTATATATAAATTTAGAAGATGTATTGCTTATATGGGTCATTCTTTATTATATTTGTTTGCTGTTCTAAAAAACACAGCCAGTACAATGAGCGTTGGTTCTTGGTTCATTCTCTTTCTAGCTAGCCCGAAATCACATTTGGATCTTTCAAGAAGTATGCGATGTAACAGTACCGAACGTTTTCGTGTGCAAAAAATCGTTTTAATCCCTGCATTTTCGCTCTCTCAAATCTTACATTTCCACAACGTCTGTAGAAAGTTTGACCTTGATGACATTTTCAAAATGACACCAACCACATTCACCTGCAATATGTACAACTTGCAAAAATTTGCGAAAACTGCGCACTTTCCAAGCGTCACACAAATTGCTACTGGAGTCCCGTATTACCGCCACACTTCGAATTCGTGAAACATTTTCAATTTTATAAGAAGCAATAATTTATTAAAATGCGTCTTCATCATTATCTTCCTCAGACGTGTAGCTATATTATGCACTTAAATTAATAATAATAGGTTATATATTTGAAGCATCTACACATTTTTCAGTCTTCCACTTTGAAAATATTACCGTTTTAGTATGTCTGACTTAATTTTCCGCTACTCATCACTAACGGCATCTAATTCTTTCCACCACAAATTTGATTTGGTGAACAGGGAAAATTTGGAATTTCTTGAGAAAACCGTTGGTTGAAGGACTTTATTATTATGTGCTTTTCTCTACATACATTTTGAGAACAACTCATCTAAATGCATTTAATATGCTTGTATTTACCTTAGCTTTAATCTCTTTGGCTTTCTTAGAAACTCGCCCTAAAATAGATAACAGAGAAGGAGTTCTGACTTGGTGTTAGTTAGTGTTTCTAATAAATATTTAGATAAGAGTTGGGACAACGCAAACGTCAGCGGCAATTTTTGGACCAAAAATAAATAATTGCGTACAAAGGCCAGAGCTGCTTTTCTTGAATAAGTCACCTAGATGAATTTAATAATTAGTTGTCCATTTGACATTGTCAAAAATTTAAACCGTTAAGAAAATTATACCGGTAAGTATCTAACGTTTATTGATTGATGGTCAGCTGATTTTGCACTAGATGGATCGGATCGAGTACTTTACAAACGCTTTTTTGTTGGTATAAAGGTGTAGTAAAGAACATAACCTCTAAAAGCCTGCCTTATCGGCGTCGAATCGGTCGAATTTGATTAACGCAAAACTACTGTTTCTATGGTAATAGCACTAATAAAGATTCAAATATCGACGCACGTGGCTCCACCAATCACAATCAATTCTTTCGTTGTCCCAACTCTTATCTAACTAATATAAAGGAATTCTAGTGTTAGAGTTCCTGTATATTAACAATACGATTTTAGCTAACCTGACAATATTATACGGGGACTCTATTTGGCGTATTTCTACAACTATACGTAGAAATATTACATGCTGGGTGGTTTTGAAATGCACACTGCAAAATAGTCTAGGCAGATGTATTTTTTTGTATTGATTTTAAATTTTATAAAGCGTTTACGAAAGTGAAATACAATCACATGTAAAAAATATATAACTGCCAGTTGCTCCATTATTATTCTGAGTTTTCTTGTTTCTGCTTAAGAACGTCTAGAAGGTGAGTTGTCAAAAAGTTAGCAGAGGTCCAAGAAGTCCTTTCTTTTTAAAATTTAAAATGGAATGGCATTTCTTAACACGCGAGCAAATTAATCTAGCAGGATGAATGTTGGTAAAAGACCAAACGCAGCAGGACGTCGCTGGTGCGAGGGTAACACCCATAATTTCTGCAAACTAATAGATCAAGTGCACCATGGAAATCAAACTTGCAATGAAACAAATGTTTATTGCTTTCTGGTTTGATAGTTCAAATTTAGTTTTGATAATTGCAACAGTTATTATACAAGTTAATTGTGATATAAGTGTTGCGCAGCAAAAATAAATTTAATGAGAGAAAGCCATGATTTACTATGAAGTAAAAGGTCCCTATCTCCGACAGAAAGCTTTGGACGACTTCGTACTGCATTTAGGGACGAAGCTTCTTCGCAGCTGGTTTAATGAATTTAAACTTAAACAAGTTTCACTCAGCGACGATTTTTAGGAAGCAAGACCAATTTCAGTAGTTACCGAAATAAACATAAACGCTGCACGAAGAATGATACAGGAGGACCATCGAGTCACATAGGAGCACCTTGTGCATTGGCATGACTGCAAGAAACAAGATTTTACATACTCATTTGGGTGTAAGAAAAATATGTTGTCGGTGGATACCAAACAGTTTAGCAGAAGCACAAAAGCAACAGCGTTGGAATGGTGTAAGAAAACTCTTAAGAAATATGATGAAGATAGGTCTAAAGCAGTTTACAACATCATAACTGGTGACGAAAACTGAATATGTATATGCATTTGAACTGGAATATAAGCGACAGTCTGCACAATGGACGTGTCTAATAGATCCTAATCCAGTTAAAGTGAAGCGATTTGGAAGTGTTTATAAGAAAATAATTGCTTGCTTCTTATCAAAATCAGAACCTATCACAACCGTTGTGCTTGAAAATAAACGTACGGTTACCGCAGAATGGTGCACAACAGTATGCCTGCCAGACGTTATTCAACAAGCTCGTTTACGGCGCACAAGAAGTGAGCTCATTCTACACCATGACAATGCTTCAAGTCATACCTCACATCAAACAAAAGAATTTTTAGAGGCTTCCAGGTTAAAATTGCTAAGTCATCCTCATACAGTCCCGACTTAGCACCTTCTGATTAGTTTCTATTTTCTAGATTGAAGGATAAAATGCGTAGTGTGCGATTTGGAACTTCCGAAGATGCTGTGGAAAGCGTTAACGCATAGAGTTTATGAGCGAATATTTAGAAAAACAATAATAGAAATAATTTTTTTAACTTTGTTGTATTAGTATGTAGAAATTTACGGTGCTACCGTCATATGTTAGGAACACATCAGAGTGTTATAAATAATCAGACTGGTATTATCGATAAACAAGTACGGTCCTGCTTGTGAATTAAAGAGGCAACTCTAGGAAGCGCACAATTTTATTGTCATCATCCAAACCACTGTAGATACTACGTTTAATGAACGAATTAAGTAAATGCCCCTCCCACAAATAAGTGCTAAATTTGAATAGAATATTGCTATTGGTGAGCCAGTTGTACAATGTACATAGCTTAATTTTATTTAAAATTAACAGTTTTTAAATTAAGTATCGAATCAATAATGGATAAAAATACTAAACTCTCATATACCAACAGGTTATCGTTAAAAATCAAAGAAAACTCAATAAAGTTATCCAACACAAAAGATCATGATAGCGTAGAAGAAGCATGGAGGAAATTATCATACAACGTTAACGAGCGTATGAAGCCTTAGGTAAACGAAAGGTCAATTTAAATTCACAAAAAAATGCCAAACCCTGGTTTACTGAAGAAATCAAGGAATTGGCTCAAGAGAAAAGATCGTCATATTTACGCTATATTAACAACAGGACAGCAGATGAACACATGAAGTATGTAGAAACAAGAAACCGTGTTAACGCACAATTTCGACAACAAATTTACAAAAGATATGAAATATGACCTGTATGGGGCCCAGCGAAAAGTGTGGGGAATGTTCAAGCGCCAAAGACAAGATAGAAACGAATATCTACAGACGCGAGCAATAGAAGGAGAAAGCTGGGTAGTGTATTTTAAGAACCTATATAACGAAAACGTGACGACAGCGAGAGAAGAACAACATATACAGAATAAAACTATTACCACAAAATTAACAACGGAGTAAATTATTGAAACTCTAAAAAAATTAAAAAACTGAAAATCACCTGGGCCAGATCAAATCCCTAAGGAACTCTTAAAATATGGGGAAAAGGACTTAAACGAAGAACTAAGAAAACTATTCCAGTTAATAATTAATATCGGTACCACCCCAAAGGCATGGAGAAACAGCATTACAATACCCATATTCAAGAAGGGAAGCAAAAAGAACCCCGATATATAGGAGAATTATGCTCCTGAATAGCACAATGAAACTATTTACAAATATTCTTAAATCAACTATTGCCAATACAACACAACTATCAGAAGAGCAGCAGGGATTCTTGAATAATCGAAGCACAGTAGACGCCATATTCACGTTGATTGTCGAAAAATCTATAGAATACGATAAACCGGCATTTATGTGTTTCATCGATTTTACAAAAGCGTTCGACCGAATTAAATTAGACGACGTTCTAGACATTTTAGAAGAAAACCGTGTCCCAGGGGAATTAATACAGGTCATAAATCAACTGAACATTCACAACAAAATAATCATACGAGTTAATAACATATTAACTGAAGCAATAGATGTATCCACCGGAGTCAGACAAGGAGACGCATTGAGCCCTCTACTTTTTAATCTAGTGATGGACAAGGTAATAAACGGAGTAAAAACAATTAACGGTAGATACAAAATGGGAAAGCAAAAACTAAAGATAATTTGCTACTCTGACGATGCTGTGATACTCGCTGAAAATGAAGATGATCTACAAAGATTACTACATGGTTACCACCTATCCGCCCGAAACTATAACTTACACATATCAGTAGAGAAAACAAAATCTCTGGTCATATCAAAGGAACCTAGAAGATGCAAGTTGGTAATTAATGACAAACTGATAGAACATGTCATGCGTTTTAATTATTTGGGAATAGAAATCTCAAGCGACAGGAACATATCACAAGAAGTGAAATTACAAATTAATAAAGCAGCAAAGGTGTCAGGATGCCTATCTAACATAATATGGAGAAATAAGTATATGAACATCGAAGCAAAGGTCAGAATGTATAAAACCTGCGTGCGGCCTGTAATGACATATGCTGCGGAAATAAGAGCGGACACCACAATTACCAAAAGAAAACTCCGAACCACAGAAATGAAAATTTTAAGAACAATAACAGGATATACACTCTACGATAGGATACCAAACGAAACTATCAGAGAACGGTGCAATGTACAAGACGTCGTAAGATGGGCAAGAGTACGAAGAAGAGAGTGGAACGCACACGTATCCAGAATGCCCAATAATCGACTCCCTAAAATAGCAAGAGATAGCAAGCCTGAAAAATCACGACCAGTAGGAAGACCACCGAAACGATGGAAGGACAGTTGATCTTCTGTGTCGCAAGAACAATAATTTTAGATTAAACAGGTCTCAGACCTATTAAAGGAAGAAGAAGAGGGAGTTTTTAAATTATTTGGAGTTTTTAATTTGTAACGTGTAAAACAGGTTTCTGCAATCTAGGACCCTCTCTGATCTGCGAAGTCGGTCCAGCACTACGATGGGGAAATTGAGGCAAAGCCTACTATAAACTTATAGTAGGCTTTGGGTGAGGAGCCCATGCGCAAAGAGCGCGAGAGCATGTCAACTGGCCAGAGGAAGATTGGGGACCACCCTTGTTTTCTATATGAAAGCAGATGGTTTAAGACCTGACGATGGAAGAGGTGGCAGTATAATGGTTTAGTATGGAAAGTGTATTGGTGGTCAAACTAAACTTTCAACACACACAGGATAATGTGCGTCCCCATGAAGCTCAAGTTGAAGCTCGGGATGGGGAAGCTATAGCTCAATCGCTTGAGCTGAATCGTATTGAGCACTTGCGGGATAGATTAAAAAAGCTATAACCATCGCAATTATATTGAACGCGAGATTATCGTTTTGCAAAAAGCGAGAGGAAACATGCCTCAGAATGATACTGAGAATTTAATCATGAGCATGCTTGACTGCTGCCGAGCTGTGTTAAGTAATCGATGGGGGCAAGATGGATTATTAGTAAAACTTCAAAATAATTATGTCTGTTACCATTAATATTTTGTTTTTTAATGCTTATTTTACCAAAATGTAATAAATTATAAAGTAATCTGTTCTTTTGTTAAAAATTTATATGTAAATCACATGTTCTTTTATAATTAGCAATAAATTACCCAATTCCTTTATTTTGATTTTACCTTGATACCATGAAAAAAGAGATTTTGATGTGTGTATATAAATTTGCCATGTTAAGATTTTTATTTACTAGCAACATGATATTGTTCATTTTCATCATAGATGCAAAATATGAAGAGCTACCCACAACTCCCTAGGGATTTTTCAAATTATTTCTCCCTCAATTTCATCGTAACCATGCAACTACAAACAACGTCTTAGCAACCATACATTCTGGAAATTTTTGATGTTACACACATATGACGTATGACACTTCTGAAATTTTGAATTTTTATAGTAATTTTACAAAGATACTAGTAAATTAATATTATATGCAATAGTGGAGATATTCATGTTTTTTACCTACAATTAAGTTACAGTTGACTTACTAACCATGTCAACCTCAGGAAAAAACATTCATATCTCCCTTGATGCATAAATATGTATTTTTTATGCATTTGTACAAAAGATTGCACATGAAAATCGAAAAGTGTGTGCTAAAAATACAGTATTTTCAATATATTGTAAGCATTTTGAAGGGAGGGTTCTGAACTTAACCCTGCCCCATGCCTCTATAAACTAAACATGTTTGCAGAAGCGGGTTTCCCCAACAACATTTGTATACAAGAAAGATAACACATAATGAAACACAACAATTACGCCAAATGTTTATTTTTTGCAATATAAATATCAAAATAACAATTTTACAGTCTCTAAAAAATGAAAACAATTTTTTAAAGCATTCAAAATTATAATACCAAAACGTTTAAATAAGTCACAATTTCATCATTGTATATGATACTTTACGGCCCCACCAACAATAAAGATTAAAAAGTGAAAGCTAAGTTGAAAATTATGACATAAACGGAGCTCCGTCGGTGATGGCCTTGAACTAAACAAAAGACAAGCGTACTGGAGAGGTATCGTGAGGAAGCAGTATTGAGAAGGACTGGATTAGGAAATATTCTGTTGGACACTATTGAAGCTCGACCAACTCTAAAAGAGTTGGGTGCAACCACACTTTCCAGCGTGATGGCGCCCATGGCTGCACTATGCATGAACACAGTGCAGCCATGATCTTTCAATGCGACATTGTTGCTTTTATTGTCAAGTTTAAGATTGTTTGTAGGTTCAAGTTGGAGGATTGAGGAGAAGAGGATTATCGTTTAGTCTTTCTTTGTTCATTTGTTTATTGGGCTTATTTGTATTCATGAGTTTTGCTTAGCGTTTAGAGTTTAGAAGATGAATTCGAGTACTCTGGGGTACTTTGCCTCTCAGATGCAACGCTAGGCGTCACACCTTCGAGGCGTTCCCCCGAGAGTCCGATCGAGTTCACCCCGCCCGAAGACATGGGCTACCCCAAGGTCTTCACCAAACTGACAAACAAGGTAATGTCGGCATTTTAACATTAGCAGCGTTGCTCTGACGAATTTCTCTCTTTTGGAGGTGTTCCAAATGGCCCATTAGTTGGGTGATGGTTAACTGCAAATAAAAATCTTAATTAGGGATTGCATTTACAAACAATAGTTTTGGTTAGGATCAGAAATTAATGCATGCAAATGAAAGAAAAGTAATAGTAAATGACGATATAAGATAAATAGAAATGCATGAACGATTTAGTGAAAAAGTAAACAGAAATACATCGACTACATATATTTATCAACAGTTAGTTTCATTACAGTTAGAAATCTGAAGCAAAAAAAATTAAAATAGACATGATAATAACAAGGAGAAGCAAACATACAGGAAACTGTAACTACAGAACTAGATAAACATGTACCCTTTACAAATGGCAGTAGAATAAGAAGATATGGAAATAAATTTCTAATAAGAAAAGGAAAGAAAAGGAATTAAGAAATTTACTACGATAACGAAGAGACTGACGGTATTGAAATAAAGGACGAGAGGAGTAAAACGATATTAAATGTACGTATATCTCCAATGGAAGAAACAACTGCAGATGAAAGGGATGCATTCTATGAGAAAATCGAAGAAACATAATATATTAAACAAATATGGAATCATAATAGTAGTGGTCAGAGACGAAAATGCAAAGATAGGGAAAGGAGCTCATCCATAAACGTATAACAGGAAGTGAAAGTAAATATCAAGAGAGTAACGATAACTGGAGGACAGTGACGAAAATAATCAGTAAGTAAGTACTTCATGAGAAAGCATATCTACAAAGAGACGTCTTTCCAGATGGGACATATAGGTGCAAACCAAATAGATCATGTTACTATAGGCGAAGAAAACAAAATGTAAAACATGTACCCAGAGAAAAAGAATACAGAGAAAAGGAACGAGCACAACAAGGGAAAGCTAGAAAAACCAGAAGGGCAAAGAAAATACGAAAAATAAATAACCCAGAAATGACAAAAACCGACCACATACAAAAGTTTAGATGAAGAATGGTAAAAAATGGTAAAAATTATTCAAAAAGCAACAGAGAAACAGAAACAAGGAGTTAACTGCGGATTAAAGCACTAAAAATGCGATAAGAAGATATACAGACAGAACAAGAGAGCAGACAACTACAGAAGGTAAAAAAGGGTAGTAAATTACTATAAAAGAAAGAACATATACGATGTCTATAGGGACGTTAAAAATTGAAAGAAGATCTAAACATACAGTATATTTATTTGAAGAACAAGAATTAACATTTTGTGGCAATCAGAAACAGAACTTTCCTTTCGTAGAATTCGCAGTTCGCTGACCACCCTGGACAAACGGTTGCGGCCAGCTGCAAAATTCCTAACTGTAATGTTACAGTTGTTCCGACAGCCTAACGGGATTTTAACTGCTCCAACGCCCTGCTGCAGCGGGACTGCAATTTTACAAAGGGAGATTCGCCTCTTTGGCTGTAAGTAACAGGATTGCGTTTTCATTCTGTACTCAAGCCTTTCGTACACGTACGCACCCACAATTTGATAAGCCAAGAAAACAAAAAAGAGAAAGATCGAGAGAATACTTATTTGTATGTAATGTTAAATGCAGGAGGAGAGGAGACAGATAAAGATTAAGAACTCGGAATGGAAGGAGACACAGCTGCAGAACATATAAGGATGTAATGGTAGCCTCGTTAACATATGAGTGTATGTTATATTTTCAATTTTCTAAGTGGCTACTCAGTAGGAATCGCGAATGTGTGGATTCAATAACAATACATATGATACAAGTGCTGAAACTGACTGTGAGTGTATCGCCCGCAGCGGAATATTATCAGACAATTCCGTAGGCCGAGGTTGATAACATGTCTGTAACACTTTTAGCTCGAGTTTGCATACACTATTTTTTACGACGTTAACTTTACTGTTATTAATCTATAAATATCGATTTAACCTTTGTTTTACATTTCTGACAGTTACAATTTAGGTCATAATAACTAAGGTCACTAAATCACGTTAGCTACGCGTAGCTAACGTGATTTAGTGACCTTAATAATAACTGCGTTCGGAAAGGTACCTCTGACATATCTGTTTCCTCGAAATCATTCGCAGAAAAAGATCGATAATAGCCATCGGCGCTGGTGGAAGTGAGATGAATGAACGATTTCGAGGAAACAGAGCTATCAGAGGTACCTTTCCAAACGCAGTAAATATAAAATGGCACTGGATAGCTGGCCGATACCAGTGGTTATTTCTGCAGCCGGCAGTTCTCAAAGTTAGTTTTCAGAATTAATTTTAAAATGTTACCTTAATCATTACATGATACTGTAATTAGTTAAAACACTTCATTTCTAAATAAAGAAGTAGAATAACTTTATAACCTCATTTCCAGTTTGGAAGATGAGTACACGGTGAGCGTGCTATAATAGTCTCCTCTACCGCGATGAATGTACTACAGTTTGCACTACTAGTACCTTAAATCCTAGCATTCATAGCCCACGATAAATGCAAGAATTTATTAATGACCACGAAAATTAAGTAGGCCGAATTTCAAATGAGTGACGGCTTCTGCGAGTCGGCTCGCGCAAGAGGCCTGATCGCATAGTTAAGGAAGGGGCTTAACGACGGTAAATAATAGCTTATTATTAACCACTGGTTAATAATGTTTAACTCGACGATCCAAAACTAGAACGATAATGGTATGTTCTAAGACTAGGAGTGCAAAAAATGTATTTGTAGTATGGTTCAGAAAGATTTCAACAAATGGGAAAAGCTGTATTAATTAGTTTATAAAGATATTATTGCAACAGAAAAAAAGCAAGAACCAATTAAAAAGTAAAGTACTCTTATTATTCACGATAGAGCAACACGTTATTAAAAGACTTTGTTAGAAATCTTTACATTTGAAAGCAGATGGTTTAATACCTGATGTGTTCCACTGGTGAAAAATCCCAAGGTGGCAGTAGTCGAACTAATCTCGTTTTAATAAATGTGGATATGGATGGTTTTACTTCTGACATAAATGGAGATGTGATAGTTTGTGGTGTAATTCGTCAATTCGGTGGCGCTAAACTTTCAACTCATGCAGGATAATATGCATCTTCATCTAGCTCGTTGTGTTTGATGCTCTGCATGGAGAAGCTATTGCTGTGTTAAAATTACCTACTCAATTTTGTTTTATCGCTTATTCTAAATACACGTTTTTCTACAAAAATGTAATAAAACATAAAGCTATTCTTTGGTTAAAAATGTATGTTATGTAATTCACATGTTCTTTAAAAATTCAAAATCAATTAGGTACTCAATTCCTTTTATTTTGATTTAGTTAATGCCAAGAGAAAAAAGATTTTGATGTGTGTATATGAATTTGCCATATTAAGTTTATTTCAGCACGTATGCACTTGTTAGGTACCTATAAAATATTACCTACACATGAAAATCGAAAATTGGTTGCTAAAAATACAGCATTTTTAATATCTTGTTAGAACTTCGAGGGAAGAGTCCTGGATCGAGTTTTGCCTACAAAGTGAAATATACACTGAGCACATTTACAGAAGTAGGTTTACCCACATTTGTTTACGAAACAGATACACATAATGAAACAAAACAATTACGCCAAAAGTTTATTTTTTACAATATAAATATCCAAATAAAAAAATTTACAATATTCCTAAAACAGAATTTTACAATACTGAAATGTTTAAATAGATTACAATTTCATAATTGTATATGAGACTTTACGCACCACCAACAATAATGATAAAAAAGTGAAAGCTAAGTTTAAAATTATGACAAACAGAGCTCCGCCGGTGATGGCCTTGAACTAAACAAAAGACACGCGTACTGGAGAGGTATCGTGTGGAAGAGGTATTGAGAAGGGCTGGATTAGGGCATAGTCGATTGGGTACTATTGAAGCTCGACCAACTCTAAAAGAGTTGGGTGCAACCACATCGACGCAGTAGGTATTATTCTACGAATAAGAGCTGCTTTGCACCGTGGTCGCCCCCGTGATTGCACTGCGCATGGACGCAGTGCAGTCATCATGTTTTTGGAGAAGAGGATTGTGGTTTTGTCTTTCTTTTGTTTATTGGGCGTATTTGTATTCATGCGTTTTGTTTAGAAGATGAATTCGAGTACTCTTGGGGTACTTCTCCTCTCAGGTGCAACGCCAGGCGTCACACCTTCGAGGCGTTCCCCCGAGAGTCCGATCGAGTTCACCCCGCCCGAAGACATGGGCTACCCCAAGGTCAGCACCAAACTGACAAACAAGGTAATGTCAGCATTTTAACATTAGCAGAGTTGTCCTGACGAATTTTTCTCTTTTGGTGGTGTTCCAAATGACCCATTAACTGGGCGATGCAATCTGGTTAGCTGCGAAAAAAATCTTCATTAGAGATTGCATTTATAACCAATAGTTTCGGTTAGGATTAGAAATTAAGGCAAATAAAACAAAGGTAAGGATAAATGACGAAGTAGAGGACAGAAGACAACAAGAAACATGGACACATTATTGGAAAACCATTCGTTTTATAATGAAGATTAGGTGAAAGAGATCGAAGGACAAATTATACTAAACAGCTTATAATTTAAACATAGTGCAAAGAGAAATGCAACGAGAAAAAAGAAAACAAACGGATAAGGGGATGAATTACAGTGGACTTTACACAAGGAAAGACATCGATGGGCGAAGCGCATGATAGAGATAGTCGGAAGGAAAAAAGGGGAGGGTATGTCCATTACTGGACTGAAAAAAGAAACTTAGGTCTAATTTATCATTAAAAAAGATATTATATTATATATTCTAGCAAAAGATTTTCTTCTTTACATAATATTGCTGGTATCATGTTACGTAAAAATAGGTATCCTCAGAATAGTCTTGCCCTTCCAAATAAGGGGGTTATTAGGGAATATTTAGAAATTATGTTTTGCAATCACAGCTAAGGTGTAATTAATGACCACGGCAACTACCCGTATTTGACAAGATTTTTTTTATGTAGTTAGTTTCAATATATAGCTTACAGTTGCAAATTAAAATTACTTTTCCTAACTGTATTGATATGTGGAATAAGATTCGCTCGTTTTGTTATTCTTTCTGTCTATCTTTTGTTCATTTATTTGTTATTTATTGTTAATAGTTATTGGTTGGTTATTAGATTAATGTATCAGAATTATGACATTATGATGTGCATTTCAATATTTTAACGGCATCTAAAAACGCCTAACTTACTGTGTGAACTTATTTTTACAAAATTATGAGAAATGCAGGTCCGTATCTTAAAAATTTTCAAAAAAAGCTCGAAACGTAATTAAACCATAACATGTGGTACATTGTTGAATTCAGAATAAAAAGGACTTCACAAATTTGCCATCAAAAAACCAGGACAATATTTAAAAAAATGAAGTTGATGATGGTTTCTCGAAGACGAAATGTCGGATAAAAAATTTGATAATGCAATCATTAAGTCCACTAAAAGCTGCTTCAAAGAAGTTTAATCAGTTTCGCTCTAACTTTCATATTAACGCCAGAATATAATAAAATAGAAAATCCAAAAAGTTGGTTTTTTGAGATAATTCAAAAACAAAAAATCATATCAAGGATTTCTAGGCGTAATTTTGTTAGTCCTTTAATTGCGCAACTTTCTTCCCATTTAACCAAATTTGTATCTCTTACAATTACCGAGATCCCCATACTGGCCCTCCTTATCTTGGACACACTGTATACAGTCTGTTCTACAAAAAAGGCCCCGCCTTCTAGCAACTTCATTATTTATTTTAGACCCAATAAATCAAATCAAATGACACATAAAAACCTACATTTTAACACAATCACAAAATTTTTATCTTTAATTGTTTCAGAGTGGTGACGTCACATGCAATTTTTTTAAATGACTCTGTAAATATTTTCTGGTAGAGTTTATTTTTTCTTTTCAACAATATAAATATTTCATGCACTTGCATAAGAAAATTTTCGTGAAAAATTACAAAAACTTTTTCACAGTGGGAGGCCATGATACAAAACTATAAACAAAAGCGTAACTCAGAAAAACAAAACAAATAGTAGACAAACGCTTTAACTGTCAGATTTAAGAATAATCTAAAGTGTTTTCTTGTATTATACTCTTGTGCTTTAATATTAAAATCAAAATATGGCCAGGTTTACTAACAATGAAATGGTTGACATGTTGCAAGTATTCTTTGAATGCAGGAAAAATAGTGCGGAAGCTTTACGTATTTATCAAACACGGTATCCCGATAGACAGGCTCCTTCCCGGCGAAAATTTAGTAAATTAGAAGAAACGTTAAGGAATACCGGTTCCCTAAAGAAAATAAAGAGAGACCGCCAAGTACGAAATGAAAATTTGGAGTTGGATATTTTGTTAAGTGTAGAGCAAGATGCAAATACTTCAACACGAGAAATTGCACATAATCTTCAGGTGTCATGTAGTACAGTACATCACATTTAAAAAAACATGATTTTAAACCATATAAGGTACATTTAGTGCATAATTTAGAAGCAAATGACCCTCCACGTCGAATTGAATTTTGTAATTACTTTGTAAACAGACAGCAAGAGGATCCTGATTTTTACAGAAAAATATTATGGTCTGACGAATGCACATTTTCCAATAACGGCTTATTTAATAGAAATCATCACTATTATTGGAGTACAGCAAATCCCAGAAATATTAGAGAAGATTTAGCGTTAATGTATGGTGTGGGATTTTAAACGGAAGGTTGTTAGGACCTTACTTTATTGACGGAACTCTAAATTCAGTTAGATACAACCAGTTTCTACAAAACCAATTACAGGAATATTTGGAACAAATGCCTCTTGCAGAATTTAATAACGTCATTTTTCAACAAGATGGAGCGTCTGTCCATAATTCTCTTATAAACACTAATTTCCTAAACGAAAATTTTGGACAGAATTGGATTGGCAAAAATGGACCAATTCAGTGGCCAGCTAGGTCCCCAGACTTAACTCCCCTGGATTTCTTTTTGTGGGGACACCTTAAGGACCTTGTTTTCGTTACACCACCAGAACATATTGATGATATCAGAGTAAGGATTAGAAATGCTTGCGAAAGCTTTCCTCAAGATATGCTTATAAACGCCGCAAGAATTGTTAATACACGATGTCAAATTTGTATTGTCAATAATGGTATACATATCGAACATTTGTTATAAATGGTTAGTTTTTTGTGTTCCTTTCTGTAAATAAATATTGTTTTGTTACACTTTTGTTTATAGTTTTGTATCGTGGCCTCCCACTGATAAAAAAGTTTTTTTATTTTTCTCGAAAATTTTCTTATGTAAGGGCATAAAATATTTATATTGTTGAAAAGAGAAAAAAACCTCTACCAGAAAATGTAAAAAAATATATACAGTTGCATTAAAAAAAATGCATGTGACGTCACCACTCTGAAACAATTGAAGATAAGATTTTTTTGATAGTGTTAAAATGTAGGTTTTTATGTGCCATTTGATTTGATATAAGGTTTATTGGGTCTAAAATAAATAATAAAGTAGCTAGAAGGCGGGGCCTTTTTTGTAGAACAGACTGTATACAGTTGCTCGTTAAACGTGGCAGATAATACGAATTAGCGACCGCCTTTACATATGACTTTACGTAAAACTATAGTTGATTTAAACATATTTTGAACTGTTTGAAAAAATCGAAAGTGGATAAAGATGATAGAAATGTAAAAATATATAGGACGTGTATTTCCGAAACACAAGACAAAATAGAAATGGAGGAAGACAATGAAATAGAGAAGACTATGAAGGAATTAATGCGGTAAATGAGATAATTAAAAAAAGAACAACAAAAATACCATAAACAAATGATAATGAAAATGGGCATTAAAGAATTATATATGAGAATAGAACATGTGGAAAGGGATAAAAGATACAAAACAATATCGTAGTATAAACTAGAAATCTGCACGGAAAAGTAAAGGAGCGAAAATTCCATATCCATCAAACTATTTATATACAGGGTGATTCACGAATAGTATCTGATTTAGCGCCTTTATTTCCGCAACAAAAATTTTTCAATTTGAATACAATTTTGTGATCATGATTTCAGAAAAATGAAACAAAACTGTATTGCACAAAACACGGTGCTAAATCAGACACTATTTGTGAATCACCCTGTATAAAAACGTAAATGAGAAAGGTTACTAAAATTGGAAGAGACACTTGTGTAGCTGAGATCCAGAGTAAAATGGGTATAGAGAAACATAAGACAAACTGAGAAATGTGAACAATAAAATTATTTTTCTACTCATGACATTGAAATCAGTCATTTTGCCATTGATTCCGGTGGTTGAAATTGCATTTCAACCACTAGAGATTGAAATGCTCGGACTACCGGGATTTCAAACTGTTTGACATTCAATTGGTGACAAGAGAAATGTCACTTTATGTTTACTTTTTTCTAAAGTGCATTAATTTGTTAAAATGAGTGACAATTCGTAGAAAAAATAGTATATGCAACTCGTGGCTGATAAAATTTCAACGTCTCGAGTTACTTTTTTCAACTCGCTTCGCTCGTTGAAAAAAACCACTCTCAACGTTGAAATTTTATTTCAACCACTTGTCCCATAATATACTATTCTATTAAATTGGACTTAACGAAAGTGGGAAGCTAATCGCATTAAAAGCGACACAAGAACTAAACACGAACAAACGAGTTAAGATAAGATATATGCAGTTAATTAGCAATGTTAAGCAATGGAAATGATATAAACAAAAGGACGAACTAGTTTGGACGGTAAGGTAAACGTTAAAGTCAGCGTTTCCAAAACTAATGATTAAAAATATAACCAATAGGTCGATGACAGAAGCGGCACAGGCAACGAAAATATCCTTTCCGCTATGAAAAAATCGAAGACACATAACAAATTATACAAATATGAAATTAGAATAGCGACCGGAGACGCAAATGTAAAGATAAGGAGAGAGTCCATGTATAAAAATATAACAGGGGCGAAAGTAAACACCAAGAAATAACGATGGATAAGAGTATATCTAGCATATCTACAAAGGGCAAAGAGATATATGATTATAAATCAAATAGATCATGTTATTATAGATGAAGAACACAAAAATGTAATAAAAAATATATTCCAACCAGAAATGGGAAAGCTATTTAAAATCAGGCCAGCATTGAGAACAGTAATTAACTTCGTAGTTTAATTCATAAAATGGCTGTAATTCGGTGACGCTTCGATAATAACCTTCGAATTTGACATATGCATTGGGAATTTTGTACATATATGTTTTTCAACATTTTCTGTGTTAGTGTGCAGTTTTAAAAACTGAGGTTAAACAATTAGTATCTACGTAAATCATGCAAAATGTAACAATGCCTTAATAACACAGTTACATATACAATTTACAGATGAACTGTCACTACTTCAAAGCTGCTTGACATTAGAAAATTATTTATTGATTGTATGAAACCAACTTAGGCATGACTTACACTTTTCATGATGTACTTGATTTTAAATAGCTTTCTATTTTTGGTTGGAATACTATACCCAGAAGGAAAAAAGAACTTAAAGAAAAGCACGGACCATTAACGAGGAAGAGTTATAAAAATCAGAAGGGCAAAGCGAATATGAAAAAGAAATAAAACAGGGGTGCCCAGAGAACAAAGGGAGAACATTCCAAAACTTAGATAAATGGGAAAAAATTGTGAAAATTATTCAAAAAAGCAACAGAGAAACGGAGACAAGGAATGAACTTCGGGTAAAAAGCGTCACGCTTTAATGGCCCATAATTTTTTCCGTTTGTTTTATTAATTTTGGTCGCCCCTGTCCAAAAAGCTCAACTTTGTACAGTTATTGTCGCCGAACCCGTTGTGAACGGCTTTCAGTCGCGCCTTTGGATTGTCATGCGTAACTAGGTATCATTCATTTGCCTCCGGGTACTTGTGGCAGTGGTTTTTGTTCCTTGTTTTTTTTTCTGCGAGATTTTTCGACTTGATCGCACTTATTTGCTTCAGATTAACATTTGCTTTAGTTTAGGGTTAGTTTACAGTAACTTATGAGAACAAGAATAGCGTCCTAGCTCACTCGCGCTACCGCAGATTTGTATGGCTGATTTATCGACGATATTTGGGTCTTAATTGCACAGAGCATTTGATTGTGAATTTTTCTGACGTCGCGATTTAAGTCTTAGAGCTGTAAGATGAAGGTACAGTCGTGTTCATTAAAGTGTTATACAACATTTGTGGTTTGTGAATATAAATTCATGACACAAAGTTCAAAAAACTGTTGTATATATAAATATTTTGAAAGTATGTATCCAGGTCTACCTAGTTGATGCAGTGTGAGCCTCTGTTGAGTAACAACACAACCACCAATAAACTTATAACTGTCTCTGTACAACACATTTTTGAACACGACTGTACGTGTGCGCTTTATTTTTCTCGTTATCTATTCTAATTAGGTACTCGTATTTTGCGGATTTGTGAACCGACTTAGAGTCGTTAAAGTATGAGTAGCTAGGTTGTGCTACTAATTTGGTAGCCGAATTTGTAATCATTGAGTTTTCAGTTTGCTGTTGAGTTTTTGTTGTTTCCCCCACGTTGCGTCGCATTGCTGGGAGTATTAAAACATGATCTCGTATTGTGAAGATAAAAACAAATCTGTACATTAAGCGCACCAAAGGATTATAATCACCGGCTAGTGTTGCATCAACTCTCACTTTGACAGTAATTACTAGGGCATTTATGGAGCAACCTAAATTTTTACCTACGTCATGGCATACTATTATTGTCGCCCTCCTGATATGTTCGACTTGGGGCATCATCGTAAATTTGAGAACAGAGATCTGTTACCTATTTAAATTTTGAATTTTGTCATGTGCTGGCTAGACTGCTATAATTAGTAGCAACATTAGAGTTGGCGGTATTTAGGTCTTTCTCCTGTAGCGTGGGTCGCGTTTGTGATTTATACGAGTGCTGAAACTGATGTAACATATGGTATCACATTTATTGTTGTTAATTAAACCTGTTCATATTTACTATGGTTTTATATATGGCTAATAAAAGCAGTTGAGGTGTCAAACCTTTTTGAAGTTTGCTTCAGGTCGTAGCAAATAGACTACGCACAGTTTGCCCAGCTGTTTGAAGCCGGTGGCTTTGTAGTTTCAACCAAGATGCAAGCCGTGTGAATTTAATTTTCATTGCACGTGCGCGTTCCGGCGGCTCTCCACCTAAAAGGCAAATTTTCTGTTGGAGTTGCTAATAAGACGATTCGCGTTTATTGGCCCGCTTGGCGTAAGGGTATGCTGGAAATCGCTGTATACCAGTTATCTGCTGCATGGATCGCTCTCGCTAGTCATAGATGCTGTTCGTTTTGCGGATGCTTAAGGTTTATTGGGGCTTCTATAATGTTCAACTCCACGATCCAAACAGAGGGCAATAATTGTGTTTTTATTTATAGCATGGTTCAAAAGTTTGTAACAAATGAGAACAATAGATAGAACCAAATAAAAGTAAAGCAATCTTATGATTTACGATAGAGCAACACGGTATTAAAACACTGTTAGAAATGTTTACATATGAATGCAGATGGTTTAATACCTGATGTGTTCAACTGGTGAAAAATCCCAAGGTGGCAGTATAATATCTGGTGTGGAATATGCATTCGTGGTCGACCTAATCTCGTTTTGATAAATAGGTTTATGAATAGTTTGTTATAATAGTTCGTAGTGTTGTTTGTCGATTCGGTAGTGCCATTGGGTTAAACTTTTAACTCATACAGGATAATGTGCGTCCTCATCTACATCGGCAACTGTCAATTTTCAAGTTTATTGGATTTTACTGTCAGCGGTTCTGAACAAACACGCATTAGGATTTTCTTCGAAAGCCACCAGGATATCACATACAATATTTCGAGCGTATAACTGAACTCTATTGCGTTTCTTTTTTCTTCGAACCGCTGACAGTAAAATGTAACTGCAAAATTTACAGTTGGCGTTATCGAGAAAACAAAAAATACGACAGATTATGAACTCAAAAAAAAATTATCCTCAAGCGTAGTTGATCGTTGTGTTAAACATGGCAGTCTCCCTATGGCCAGCCGGGCTCCATAGCTCAGTGGTTAAGCATTCTGGGTACTGATCTAAGAGCCGAGAGTTCAATCCCCGATGCCGGTGAGGTTTGAAAAAAAATGCGGATGAAAACCTCTACAGAATGCCATCATTCGGAAGTGATGTAAAGCCATGGATCCCATGTTACTGGGAGGTGTATCATGTAAAAGATCCCTTGCTAGGGTTGGAACTCCGTAGTCTCTGCAAAAGTCTAAGTAGGACTAAGGTACCTGGTACTTATGCATGCTTAGACCTTGTCCACGGGGTTTTGCAAAAATGGCATATGAAAGCCTACTTGCTTGACGTCGGTCTCCTCACAAATACTACTACTACTACTACTGCTCCCTATGGCCCGTTCTGCGTGGGATACCCGGTACTGTATTGATGTGTGCATACGAATTTGCAGTATTAAGTTATTTTTTCAGCACATATCTACTATTTATGTAACTATAAAATATAACCTATGAAACGTGATACTTTTAGCTACAGATACAGCATTCTCAATGTTGTTGGGTCCGGAACTCCTAAACTCTCTCCATGGAATAGGGCCTTGCTACAAGGTGAAACAAACAAACAAACTGAGCACGTTTACAGAAGTGGGCTTATCCCTAATATTTGTATAAAGGAAAGATAAACACAATGAAACAAAACAATTACTCCAGAACTTTATTTTTTACAATATAAATAGCCAAATAAAAAATTTACAATATTTCTAAAACATTTTTGAGAGCTGTCGAAATTATAATGCTGAACCGTTGAGATAAATTGCAATTTCATCATTGTATATGATACTTTACGGCCCCACGAACAATAATGAAAAAATGATAAATAAAAGTGACAGCTAAGTTTAAAATTATGACATAAACGGAGCCCCGCCGGTGATGGCCTTGAACTAAACAAAAGACAAGCGTACTGGAGAGGTATCGTGTGGAAGCAGTATTGAGAAGGACTGGATTAGGAGATATTTGATTGGACACTATTGAAGCTCGACCAACTCTAAAAGAGTTGGGTGCAACCACGTAGAAGCAACGTTATTCCAGGAATAAAAACTGCTTTCCAGCGTGGTCGCCCCCAAAAAGCCATGACTGCACTATGCATGGACACAGTGCAGCCATGACTATTGGACGCGACTATAGTTGCTTTTATTGACAAGTTTAAGATTGTTGGTAGGCACGAGTTTAATGTTGATTGGGTTAAATGATTCATTGTTTATTGGGGTGACTTGTATACATGAGTTTTGTTTAGCGTTTGGAAGATGACTTCGAGTACTCTGGGGTACTATGCCTCTCAGGTGCAACGTCAGGCGTCACACCTTCGAGGCGTTCCCCCGAGAGTCCGATCGAGTTCACCCCGCCCGAAGACATGGGCTAACCCAAGGTCTTCACCAAACTGACAAACAAGGTAGTGTCGGCATTTTAACATTAGCAGAGTTGTGCTGACGAATTTTTCTCTTTTGATGGTGTTCCAAATGACCCATTAACTGGGCGATGCAATCTGGTTAGCTGCGAAAAAAATCTTCATTAGGGATTGCATTTATAATCAATAGTTTGAGTAAATATTAGAAATTAATGCAGAAAAACAAAGGTAATGGTGAATGAAGAAGTAGAGGCCAGAAGACAAATAGAGATACATGGACACATTATTGAAAAAACCATTAGTTTGATAACGAAAATCAGGTGAAAAAGACCGAAGGACAAATTAAACTGAGCAATGTATAAATTAAACATAGTGCAAAGAGTAATGCAACGAGCCATGTTAGGTGGCAAACTAATAAATCAGAGAAGAAAACAAATGGATAAGGGAATGAATTAGAGTGGTTGATAAGGCAATTGGGGCAGTAGCAAAGTGAATATGGACAAGAATGCAGGAAGATTTTACATGAGGAAAGACATCGATCGAATAAGCGTAAGATAGACACAGTCGAAACTGAAAAAAGGGAGGGTATGTCCATCACTCGACTGAAAAAAAGAAGCTTAGGTGGAATTTCAGGAAAATCAGGATATTCTAGAATGAATTCTTGCCGGAAAATTTTACGTAAAAATAGAGTCGATTTAAAAATATTTTGAATTGTTAGAACTTTAAAGTCATCGAAAATTGATACAGATTATCGAAATGTAAAAATACACAGGACGTGTCATTTTAGACTTAAGCCGTACTATAATCGCCTTACGTTGCGATATTGCGTGTCTTTTAGAAACTATATAATAAACAAGAAAAAAATAGAAATGGAAGAAGATAATGAATTAGCGAAGGCAATGAAGAAACTAATGGGCTAAATGGGATTATTATGAACAGAACAACAAGAATACCATAAGAAACAAGAGACGTTATTGGAGGAGCCAAAACTATAAAAATGAAAATTAAATACGAGGATAGAACAAATGGAAAACAAAATGCAAGTATAATATCGTAATAACGGACTAAAAACGGCACGGAAAAGTAAAAGAGCGTCAGGAAAAAGTGGAAAATTCCATAGCCATAAAACTATATACAATAATTAAAATTAGGGAGGTTGCTAAAATCGGAAGAGATACATGTGTGGTTGAGATCGAAGACATGGGGAATAAAACAAAAACAAATTCAGAAATCCGAACGACAAAATTTATTATATTAAATAAAACTTGTGAAAGTGGAGCGGGCAATGCAGAAGAAAATCGCACAATAAGCGACACACGAAAGGAACAAGAGTAAATGGCTTAAGATATGATAGCTATATGTAGCTAATTATTAGTGGTAAGAAACGGAAATGAAATGAACGAAAGCAGGAACTACTTGATATCGCAAACATTAAAATCAGATGTCCAAAAATCTAACGAGTGAAAATATAAGTAATAGGTCGAGGACGCACACGATAAGCAACAATACAAATTAAGAAAATAAACAAGACGACAAGGGGAAGACGAAAAAAGAAAAATGGATGAGAGTTGAAACGTAAAATGTGAGAGGAGCTTATGAAGAATGATCGAAGGGGAGGAAGAAGCTTAAAAATATAAAATGGACATGATAATAATACAAGAAGCACATGTAAAGAAAACTGCAACTGCGAAACTAGACGAACAAATAGCGATGAAACAAGAAGATATGGAAATGAATTTCTAGTAGATAAGGGAATGAAAAAATCACGAAATTTGTTCCGATAACAGAGACAATATGGAAATAAAGGACCAAAGGAGCACAACGATACTAAATTATAAGGATGGATTCTGAGAATGCCGAAGAAACCTAACACAAATTAAACAAGTATGCAAACAGAATAGTGGCCGGAGACGCAAACTCAAAGATAGGGAGAGAGCCCATGCGTAAACATATAACAGAAGCCGAAAGTAAACACCACGAGAATAACAATAAAGGAGAGAGTAATAACATTCACAGAAGAAAAAGAGATGAAAATAATGAGTATGCTTTTTATGAAAAAGAACATCCAATATGGGTCTCCCTATGAAACATATGCATACCAAATAAATGATGTTATAACAGATGAAAAACAATGATTTAACATCATGAAGAGAAGCAGATGTTAACTCTGACTACTTTCTGGTAAGAATAGACCTTAAAATAAGAAAATCCCGGAGAGAAAATGAATACAGAGAAGAAGATGGGATCATAAAATGGGAGAACTACAAACAAATGTGCAAAAATATAGGAAAATAAAAATAAATAACGCAGGAACCAGATCAAAGGAGATATATAGACAGAAGAAGAGAACGGACAACGAGCAGAAGGTAAAAGTACTAAAATTACTACAGAAGAAAAGATAAACAAAATGTTTATAGGGGGTTAAAAATTAAACAAAAAGATCTAAACAGACGATATACAATATACAATAAAGTTCTCGGACGTATTAAAATAAAGTTATATACTGAATCACAACCTTTTTTAAAATAACCAACAAATTATAAACAACTCAACATTTTCAAAATAACCTCTTTTAACGTTGAGACACAGCTGTAAACGTTTAGTGAAATTGTAGGTCCTTTAGGCCTTTAGAGAATCCAAATTTTGGTGAGGTTTCGTAAAAACCCAGGACTCTAAGATTGACCATACACTATAATCCATTGAGTTTAAATTGCGTGAATAGGGGAGCTATTCTTCAGCACTAATAAAATTAGGCAAATTGGTTCTGCACCTATCTTGAACACTTCTAGTCCTATGAGAAGGTGCAAGCTCTTGTTGGTACATCCAGTTTTCGAAAAATACCTGTTGCACAGATTTCACCCCACACCATGATTGATGCAGGTTTCTGTGAACATGTTAGGTATCACGAAATATTTGAGGAATTCTATAACCATATTCTATCGTTTTCATTATTATGGGCTGCTTCGTTCATCAACAGAATACTTCAGAATTTTGCATCTTAGTAAACGAGTTAATTTCATCTGCTCCGTTAGATTTTGAGTTTTTTGTAATTTATGTGGCTGAAATTGAAACTCACTTTTAGCTTTCAAACGAACGGTTCATTCTTGCATGTTTTGCAAATTTTCTCTTCCAAAATATGATGATTTCTTTGAGTCTTGACAGAAAGCACCCTTTGGTTGATTCTGAAGATCACAACTTCTAACAATTTCATACTGTTTGAAAACAGCCGAAAATAAGCTTATAATTGCAGCATGGATGGAGCCAATGGCAGAAACAGATAGGAGAATACCAGGTAGGATTCACAAAGCGAAGAGCGACCGATCAATGAACGAAGTTCTTGCAAGGTGTTATCAGTACGAGATCCCAGCAGTTGTATTATTTTTACATATCAAAAAGTCCAGAACTCCGTTAAAAAAAACAGAATTATGAAAGTGATGAGCGAATTCAACATACCACCTAAATGAGTGAAACTACTATGAATGACATCAGAGAAAATGAAGCAATGTTAAAATTAGAAGATACTGGTCAAAAGAGTTTAAAATCAGAACAGGACTCAGACAAGAGGATCCCCTCTCAACACTACTATTTAACCTAGTAATCGAGAACATTATGAGAGATAGCCAATAAACAGAGAGGGCCATATAAAGTACAAACGCTATCAAGTGCTAAGTTACGCAGATGACGTGGCTGTAATAGCAAGAGACAAGAAAGAACTGGGAAGAAATTACGAGAAGGATGGTGGAAGAAGCATAAAAATCAAAGTAAAAGTAAACTGATGACAATATGAGTACAGAAAACGAGCAGAAATTTCGAACTCGAGACACAGCAGGGAACATAGAAATCGAAGAGGTATACGAGTTGGTTTATTTAGGAATATTCAATAAATAGCAGATTAATGAAGGCATACAAAAGTGCAGCTTCAATAAACCATCTTATAACATCTAAATATTAATCGAGAAATAAAAAAATCAGAATATATAAAACGATATTAAGACCAACATATGGAAGCGGAACATGGGTCCTAAATATGAAGTCAAAAGAGAGATTGGACAGAAAATTATAAGAAGAATAGTAGGAGAAATATAGAATTTATGAGGAGCTCAAAATAGATTTAACAATAATAGATAGTAAGAACATTGCAATGGCTAGGGCATATAGAAAGGATGACAATGAGAGAATACTGAAGAAGATAGCTTAAAGAGAACTGAACTACAAGCAGAAAAGGGGAAGACATAGGGAATGGTGACAGCAGGCTGTCTTATCAAACCTGAGAGAAAAATATACAGCCAATGAGAGGAGTAAAGCAAAAAATAGAAAGGTTTGGAAAGGCATAACAAAGCCATGGGCCTAAAAGGTCTGCTACAAGCTTCATATTTTCAGAAAAATACAGATAATGTTGAAAGAGTTAACAAATTGGAACAGGTTAGCCTTTGAGTTAGTGAGGTTTCGAGTTTTCCATTTTCAAAATTGTACGGCAAACAATAAGGAATTTGTGTTTTAAAATCTTTAAACGCCAGGAATACAATTTTTATTTTATCCTGTTAAGTATGTTACTATGATTATTTTTTTCGTAGCGATCTCAGCCAATTAGAAGGCTGGATTTAGTTAAGTTATCTTGTATAATTTCGATTATACTAGAGTAATTTCACTAGGCGACGCAATACATAACTTTTGTCACCTTGATGTTGTTTTCATGAAATTGACTTTGAGCTAGGTTAATACAAACACATCGAGCTCAACAAATAATCAAATCGAATACAATGCGTACTTCGAACAAGTTATACGTCTCAAACTTCTTGCACAATAACAAATCGTGTCAGTTTGACAGAATAATCCTCCCGCTGCGCGGTCGGGCTATTTAACCTGTCAAACTGACACTCTTTTATTATTGTGCAAGAGGTTATCGACATATAATCCGATACTATCGAAGTACTTATAATATTACTACTGATAATAACTCCTTAGCAACGAGTTGCGTTAAGATACATTTAACAGCACTAGTGTTGTTAAGAAAAAGAACATACCGATACTTTATTAGCATTTAATCACGTTGGCAGTACTGCCGTGTATTGTTGGTGGCACTGTCAGTATGTCAAGTTCGATGTTAGTAGGTTAGGTTTTGTTTGTTATTTGACACAGACCGACGCTAAACGTAAGCTGCTAATCTGGAATTTAACATAACGTGACAGTGCTACCAACATTGCAGTATTGAGTAACTTATGGTTTTTATCTTAACAATGACACCACAGCCATAGCAGATTTATGTCTCGCTGTTGTATGTGCCATTAATAACGATTTTTCCTATTTTTTGAAAAATATTAGTATTTTAAGATAAAATAAACCATGTTACGATATATGTAACGTTATCTGCTTTCTACATCACTCGAGAATTTTTAAGAACTCGCTCCTAACGTCGCTCGTTCATTCAAACTGTTCTCTCATAATGTAAAAAGCTTGATAACGTTACTTGCATTGTAAATTACTATTACAAAAGTGTAATTGTAGAATCATGAATAACACAACTATAGCCCGATTACATTTACTTATGTTACCATTTCAGTTTTATAACGTGGCTACTCAGTAGAAATTGTGGATGCGTGGATCGAATAAAGATGCATTTATGTACGACTGTAGTATAAAGTACTGTATATGACATAGTTTTGCCGCCATAAAGTAGCTTTTTATGGTATTAGTAAAATAACGCCGTATTACGAGTCAAACAAGAGTGACTTTTAATCCCATTAATCCATACCATTTTTTCTGCATACGAGAAATGTACAAATATTTAAAAATGCAAATGATTGACTGCTGTTGATGTTGAGCATTTAAAAAGCATTAGGACAACTGCATCGATAGTCGACTAAGTAGAACTTACTTTTAATTCATAGGAAGTATTAATAGTTATTTATTATACAAGACGATAAAGTTAAATTTTATCCACGAGAAAATCGTTTAGCGTCAAGAGTGGATAATAATGTTATCGTCGTGTATAATACAGAATTGTATTCCAGTCTTATAATTTCATTAATCAATAAATATCTAAAAACATAAATTTTGTATTGACAGCCGTAAAAAGTCATAGTGACAATTTGGAAAGTACAATTAGAGTCGTCTGTCATTCGTGTTATACGTTTGTCAATATATTGAAGTGAATTGTCAGTTTATGTCAAATTCGATGTTAGTAGGTTAGGTTTTGTTTGTTATTTGATACAGACTGACGTAAAACTTAACCTGTAAATCTCAAATTTGACATAGCTTGACAGTGCTACCAACAATGCAGTAGTGAGATATTTTATCGCACTTTTTCCACTGCCATGGATGTTAATCACATGACGTTTTTGATCTACTCCCGTCCTCAAATGCAGTAGTGAGTGGCATAAATAGATAAAATCCTATTTTATGCTTCTAAAATGAATAGTTAACGTACAACTTTAACCGTACGAATTGATCAATAGTTATTTATGTATTAAGGGCATAATCAATAGATTATAGCAAGAGGGAATATTTAAAGAGCGACGCAAAGCGGAGAGCTATAATTTTCTCGAGAGCTATAATCGTGATTATGCACGTGGTACATACAACGTTTTATTTTATTTTGGTTCTCAAAATCTAGAAAATTCAGGGATTCAGTATTTTATCAATGGCCAATAAACAAGATTATGGTTCCAAAATGAAATAAAAGTACTTTACTCTTTATTGATTTTAGCGTTTTTGCCATGATTAAGTAATTAATACATTGTTTTGCAAAGTTTCTAAATCATACTATACTGTTCCACAAATGAACTGGACCACCCATAAAAATTGTATTTGTTACATTACGTCATAAATATATATACAGGGTGTTCCATAAATATACAGACAAACTTTTAGGGGTGGTAGGGGACATCAAAACAAACAGTTTTTGCTTGATAAACATATGTCCAAAAACGCTTCATTTTCGAGATACAGGGTGTTAAAATTGTAAAAAAAAGGTTCAAATTTTTTTCCTCAAAAACGAAGCAAGATAGGCAAAATCCTCAAGTGGAAAAAAGTTGTGTTTTTAGTTCCTTCATCTGAAACAAGTTTAAAATGGCAAAAAAACCACTGGGTGTTATTTTTTTATGCAAAAACACTAACAGGTTGCCCCGTAAGCACGCCCCTGGAATTACTAGATCGACTGCAATAGATCCAAAAGATGCCTTATAAAGTTACTAACAAACTGTGAAAATGTATATAAAAGCTTTTGTTTTATAGTATACTCATATCGTATTTAATTGCACTATCCTCAAATATCAACTGAAGAATTAACAAAATCATATTTATAAAATTAAAAAATAAAATTATAAAAAATTATATTTCACAAAAATAAGAGGAATCACAAAAAAGGTTAATTAATAGTTGTTTGAGTCTCTTCGGAACGTTTAAAAATGTTTGCCAACGATTTGACATACTTTGTATGCAATGTGCTATCAAAATTTGGACAAAATTCAAAATTTTCAAATGATAATATTTTATTAATAGACTTAGTTTTATTTAAACCAAATTACGAAAAGAAATGCTTTTTATAGTGCCACCATCATGAAAGGGTTACCAAAAATGCCATGACTGACCTTTTGAAAAATATTTTTAAAAATTGCACCAATATATGTAAATGTCCAGTTCATTTGTGGAGCAGTATAATAACTATATAACAAGTACATAATGTAGGACTTGATTGGTCGAGTCTATTTTATGGCCGAGGTAGTTTTGCGAGCGAGGTCAATAAAGAGGACGAGTTAATAAAGTCAGAATACATACGAGTTGTATATTTATGTTCGACTGCTAAAATCGAAAAAGTCGAGTTTATAAATTTGACGTCTATTCTGTGGCAGACATTAGGTGAGTTGATGTATATTGACAGATTTTTTAAAATAAACATATACGACAACAACATTAGTCATCATAATAATTAATCGCTGATTGTTCACTTGTAAACACTGTTTTTATTGTATTTACTTGACAGTGATAGTTCAGTTCAATTTACTTTATGTTATTAGTACAATAAAGTCACTTTATACGGCCTGGGCATAATATGTGAAGTTCCGAGATTCTCCGCAGAGTGCTGTGTACACATGGGCGGGAATTAAACATGTGCGCAATGTGCGTGTTAAAAGTGCAGTGTAGCATCAGTTTTGCAAAGTTTCTTGACTATGATGCAAATATACATGGTGTTCCATAAATATACCGACAAACTTTTAGGGGTGGTAGGGGACATCAAAACAAACATTTTTGGCTTTATAAACATGTGTCCAAAAACGCTTGATTTTCGAGATACAGAGTGTTAAAATTTGTAAAAAAAATTGTTAATTTTTTTCCTCAAAAACGAAGCAAGATATGCAAAACCCTCAAGTGAAAAAAAGTTGCGTGTTTAGTTGGTTCATCTTAAACAAGTTTGAAAATTGCAAAAAAAGTGGGTGTTATTTTTTTATGCAAAAACACTAACAGGCTGCCCCGTGAGCACGCCCCTGGAATTACTGTATCAACTGTAATAGATCCAAAAGATGCTTCATAAAGTTACCAACAAACTGTGAAAATTTCATTAAAATTGGCTGAAGCGTTTTTTTCTACAAATTTAAACACCCTGTATCTCGAAAATGAAGCGTTTTCGGACATATGTTTATAAGGCAAAAAATGTTTGTTTTCATGTCCCCTACCACCCCTAAAAGTTTGTCGGTATATTTATGGAACACCCTGCATAATTAAACGCTTTGGGTTTTGTTAAAATTTGACAATTTTAATAACCCTTCCGTCTGCTTAGTTCGTTAGTACGTTTCTATTATGTGTTTTGATCAGTTTTTTATTAATGTTTTCATTTATTTTCTTATTTACTTTTACGGTGCAATTTGATGATTAATTTATTCGTGATAAAAAATAATTTCATATCAATACACAGACGGAGTTACAATTGTAAAATACATGTGAATGGTACAAATTCGAAATTACAACTGCTTGTATCCTGCGATATACGCCACCAGGTCACATAATCATCGTCGAAGATAACACTTGGTCCCTCAATAATGCAAGAAAATGTAATACGCTACTGCAGTTGAGATTATCTTATCATAACTAATCTTCTTCCTATCTATCTGGGAACGCAACGTAGTGATTGTACTTAAGATTATCATAACATAATTCACGACTGACGCAAAAACTAACCTGAATTATGTTATGGTAATCTTAAGTACAAGCTCTACGTTGCGTTCCCAGATAGATAGGAACAACATTAGTTATGATAAGATAATCTCAACTGCAGTAGCGTATTTCATTTCTTTGCATTCCCGGGAAACACAAGTGTTATCTTATCTTTGCTGATGCAGCTTAGGTAACATGGTGGCATACATCGCAGGATGCAAGCAATTGTAACTTAGGATCTGTACCATTTACATGTATTTTAAAATTGTAACTTCGTCTGTGTATTAGTTTGAAATATATTCTTTATATTAATCACAGTAAATGTAATTCCTGCTAATCTCGAATTTGACATAGACTGACAGTGCCACCACTAATACACACCAACAGCATCTTTCTAAATTATCTCACTAGTGGGTAATATCTCATATTATACATGCACAATCAACATAGTAATAGTGTTATTAAATGGAGGTGTTGAATAATAGTTATGAATGGTACAAGTAAATAAAGAGACATTTTATCCATAAGGGGAGAACCTTAGCTCACGAGGCAAAACTGAGTGTGCCAATTTCCCCGAATGGATAAAATATCGTTATTCACGTGTCATATATTTTTTTCCAATACCTACATTTAATTACATAAATAAGTTTAAAAAATTAATCAATTTTAAATAAGTAATCATATTATCTGGTTGTGTGCTAGTTACCACGGTAGCACCTATTTATTTTGTTAGTTGCTATGAATTATGGACTATTTTATTCACTAGTTAATAAAGTAGCATTTTATCCACCCTCATCATTAAAATGTTAACTTATCATGGAGATTTTAATAAATAAAACCTAAAATGGGAATTGGAAAAACGTACTTTTACTTGCTATGAAATCAAAAAATGTTCTACTTGGCTGGCTATGGATGCAGTTGTACCAATACTTTTTAAACGAGAAACGTCAAACGTCAACAAAATGTTTCAATCATGTAAAATTTTGTATATCTTGTACTTTTCTTGGTTGCAGAGAAATAATATGTATTTTTTAGATTAAAAGTGGTTCTGTTTAACTAGCAACGTTTGCGTTCGTTCGGTTACTCTGCGCTTCTCCTCGCAAATGGAAACATAATTGTTTATCACACAAAATGTCACTTTTAATCCTAATGAAACAATATAGCTACTAATATTTGTAGAAAAGTTTCTATAATATGTTCACACCTTTTTTTGCCCTGGATTTTTGTTATTCAATTACACATGAACCGAACCGTATTTTTTGTTGTTGTAACACCCGTAAGTTTTATTAAAAGGCCGCCGAAACGACTTTTTAAAAAACGTTTATTTTTATTTTACAATGAAATATAACATTGGAAGCACACAGCTAGCCGCCGGACAATTTCTTACATCTAGCTATGATACGAACACAATGGAACTTATCGACTGACTGGAGCTTAACTTAGAGGTGCAAGCTACTAGTATATATACTATGCCTAATCAGCTAAGATAAGCGTTATCTCTAAAAGGAAGCGTGAGATAGGAAGCCACGTGCGTTCAAGGTTGCAGACTTGCAGTTCATTATAAAGAAGCTATTATTGTTCAAGGTTGCAAGCTTGCAGTTTTACACAGGAGACCATTGTCTATTCATAATATAACACGTCCGCCGATAAAATGTTCAATGGGTGGTATTCAAATATGCCTCCATTGAACTTACAAAGAGAAAAGAAAATTAAACTTATGCATTTACGTTAACCGGTTCAAAATCTTTATTTAAAAATCTAATAAGTTTAATCTTCATTGTGTTTCTATTATAATACAAATACAATATAAAAATTATTAACATAAGAATAGTACACAGAGTAAATATAATTGCAGACACACTTAAATTATCAGATTTAATATAATTAACAGGTTTTAACAAATTTTCATATTTATTAAGTTTAATTCGGTCCTCAACCAATTTCTGGGTGTCAAGAGGTATCAAGTCAATCTTTGAAACATTTATGTGGTTTGATTCAGGAATTATTAAGCGGTCAATGTTTGAAATTTTTAAATTAACAATTTCATTTGAGGTTCTTTTTGCGGTGAATAACATGTGTTTTTGATTTATTGAAACAAGACAGTCTGAACTGAGGTGTAAGAGGTTAGTGCCAGATATTCCTTTTCTAAAATTCTGATTTTTACATTTGACGTCCAATATTGCTTCAGATGGGGAAGATATTAACCATGTCGCAGGATTTATTTGTGATATTTTGATTTCTGTTAAATTGAATAAATAAGGGATACATGTTTTATTTTTATTAAATGACAGAAGTTGTGTTTCGCACAATTTGTCGTTGGGGATTTCAAAGTAGTTATTTTGATTACAAAAGTAGGTGTCTAAAGTTATAAGTTTACAATGACTTATTTCAATGGGAATGCTGTTTTTAACGTTAAATAATAAAGTACTATAAGTAGGTATAATCATACGAAATTGATAATTTTGGATAAAAATCGGAAATGGTATTAATTGTATCATTTGATAATCGTTAGTTTTGGAAGTAAGAGGTATTTCGAATATAAATGTAATTCTGTTTTTAACTTGATAAACTTTTGTAATGATAATTGACTCGTATAAATGTAAATACTGTAACTCTGCAGGATATGGAATAGTTAAAGCTTTTTCTGATATGCTATTGAGATACGTCGAAATTTCATTTAGATTTTCAATTAAATCGTCATTATCAATTAATGACATATGCATCTGTTGATTTTGGGCAAAAGTTAATGCATTTTCTAGTTCCAAACAAGTGTTAATAAGTAGTTGCAAAAATTGAATTGCTTCTAGCAAGACTGTTTTTAAGGAGTATGTAGCGAGATTTTTGCCTAATTCCTCATTTTGTAAAATTATTTTATTTATATTTCTGTCTAATAATTCTTGACTCTGCTATATCATTGATTACTGAGATGGTATCATTTAAAATTTTAGTTTGTTCTAATATAACGTCATTTTGAATTTTATTGCTTTCTTGCAATTTAGTAATCATAGATTCATATCTGACTCCATCGTTGGCGTCGAGGTTTCCAGTTAAAAATTTGAAAGCGGATCCAAGTCCATCGAAAAGTCCTCTTTTATTAATTTTGTGTTTAACATCAGGAAATAATTGACTTAAGAGTTTATCTGTTTTTTCAAGATATTGTTTTAATATTATGAGTAAATTGTTATGATTGATAATAACATCATCAATCCTTTTAAATTTTGTATATTCAATAACGTAACTTTTATTTTCAAGTAACGGTATTATTTTCATTAAATTAGTTCTAAGTGTGTCATAATTAACAAATATAGGGGTATAGTCTACATTTCTAATAAGCGTCCATTCGCTTTGTTTAAGCACTACGTTTCCTAAGTTTAGAGGATATAATCCAGGATTATCTTTTAAATTTTTAATAATAATATCGCTCTGTATAACTAGTGATTGAGTCAGCAGGGTACAGGCGATGAAGAGTGTAGTAATCCTGAAAAAGAGAGAGCAATAGTTCCTTTTAGTCAGGGTGTTTTATATTTCCATATTTTTTAAAAAATTAGATTTAATTTTGAATTTCAATTTTACTTCTGAAATTAGTTCTAACAAATATTTTTTCATTTAATTGGAATGTTTGATTTTTCCGAATTGGTTTTAATTTTAAATTTTATCTTTACTTCTGAAATTTATTTTAAATAATACTTCTTCGTTTAATTGAAATGTTTGATCTTTCTGAATGGGTTTTAATTTTAAATTTAATCTTTACTTCTGAGATTTGTTTTAATAAATACTTTTTCGTTTAATTGAAATGTTTGACTTTTCTGAATTTGAATTTAATTTTAAATGGTTGTAAAGATTTTTCTTTGTTTTCCTTTAGCAATATCAATTATAAAGGTATGTTGCTGTGAACATCTTAGTTTTAACGCGAGAAATATTGTGATTATTAAAATTGTAAATACTAGATTAATACAAGCTTAGGTCTTGTTTGCTTGTTAAGTATAATTTTTATTTGAGTTTTTTCTGATTTAAATGATTTTAGTCTTAAGTTTTTTCTTAAGATGTTATTTTTTTAAAATACTTTTGATATTTGAAGTTACTGATTTATTTATTAGAATTTATTTGTAATACTTAAAGTTTTTCAAAAATTCAAGGGTGTGAACAATCTTATTTTTTTCTTTAAACACACGGTTAAAAATTTAGTTATTTTGGCAAAATTTTTGATAAATGTTCTTTAGTAGACTATTTGGTTAAAAATTATTTTATTTAGATTTTTAAGTGCTGGGAAATTTTGATTATTGAATTTTTAGATGAATCTGATTTTATTCCTACTTTAGAAGGAGCTATATAATCTAAATATTTTACAAATTTATGTTTGAATTACTAAACCTTATGAGTTGACTTTTCGTCAGTTTTGAAATTATATGTGCATTGATTTTAGTCTTAAATTGTTTTTTTTTTAAATTGTTATTTAAAATAATTATCCAAGATACTTTTAATGTTTGGAGTTTTTATATTAAAGTTGTTAAAAAATTGTTATTTAAATTAATTATCTAAAATACTTTTAATGTTTGAAGTTTTTATATTAAAGTTGTTAAAAAATTGTTATTTAAATTAATTATCTAAAATACTTTTAATGTTTGAAGTTTTTATATTAAAGTTGTTAAATCTGATTTTTGTTGAGTTCATAATTTTTATTTTTATAAGATTAAGGATTATAAATATTAATTTCTTGTATTTCATTTAAAGTATTAATTACGCTTGTTTTAAATTGATTATTGTATGATTTCAATTGCTGAAGGCTTAGTCATGCCTTTTTCATTAAATTTTAATTTTGGAGTTATTTTAGTTACATTTTTTTTTATGCTGATAAATTTTACGAAAAGTTCTGTACACAGGGTTAACTGTAGGTTTTGTTGAGAAAAATAAAAATCTTAATTTTTAGGTTTGGAAAAGTTACATTAGTTTCATTTTTTTTTTTTGTTTAGTTTTTACGGGTTATAATAAAATGGTATCGTAGCTCTTTCTGTCTGAATATGCATCCATTTATAATCTATTCGTGCGGATAATTTTGAAAATAAGTCGGATCCAATAAGTCCTATATAGTCTGGGTTAAAATTATATAAATAACATGTATGTGTTCCGTTTTCATAAAAAAGACTGGGGATTGGTAAATCTGCAATTAAGTTATGTTGAGAAATTCCATGAGATGTAACTATCTCAAATTCTGTTTCATAAATATAATTTGGAAAATGTTGTTGTACAAATTCTGGAGAAATTATTGTTTGTGAGCTACCTGTATCTATTAATAATTTTTCGCCGGTGGCAGGAACTATAATATACGGAAGATCTGATTTTGAATTTATATTAAAAGTTAAAATATGCTTTTCCGAGGCTCTTAATGAAAATTTACAGTATCGTTTGGATCTGGATATTCGAAATAATCGTAAGTATAGTCTAAATCTTGTGATTCGTAATTTTCAGTTGTATCTTGAAAATTGTCAGGGTCAAAATATTCCTGAAGGTTTTCGTTAAAATTTTCTGGAGTTGAAAATTCTCCATTTTCAAATAAATCTTCGGTTAAGTCTTCATATTCATCCGGAGGTTTTTCTTGATGGTAATTTAAATGATTAAAATTTCTATTAACATTTTGAGAGTTTGCTCGATATTTATTAGGGAAATTTGATTGTTGAGTAGCTGGTCTTTTTATAGTGCTAAAGTCCATAGGTTCTGGTTTATTTGTTGGTGAAAAATTTGGTTTTGGTGCAAATGCATTAAAGCTTGAATTTCGAGTTATTCTAGAATTATTAGGATTGTTAAAATTCGTTGGACTTTTAAAATAGTTGGGATTTTGATTAAAATTACTTTTAGGATTTTGGTTAAAATTACTTCTAGGATTTTGGTTAAAATTACTTCGATTTTGTTGGAATGGTCTTTGCATAAAATTTGGGTTATTAAATTTAGGTTCATATGAATTTCGTGTTTGAATATTGGAAGTTAAATTTGGTTTGTTTAATTTTTGACTTTGAAAATTATTTTGATTTTGAGAATATCTGACATCAATTTCTTCTTTTACTATGCTTAAGGCTTGTTCTAGTGAAGTTGGGTTTCTACTTCTTACGAAGCTTCCTAAATTTTCATTTAGTCCACTTGTAAAAGTGCGAAGTGCTAAATCTTTGTTAGCCTTTAATTTATAAGTGATAATGTCTTTTGATTCTTGACTCAGAGAAATTTTTGAATTATAAATAGCTAAATGAGTTCTAACTTTATTGAAAAATTCTATGGGAGAGTCTTTATTCTGTTTTAATTTAGTTAAATCAATTAAGAGATTCAATTCTGACCTTTGGTCGCCAAAATTTTCAATTAAGACATTTTTTAAGTCTTTCCAAGTATCATACTCGTAACCTGTGATTACTTCTAACGCTTGACCTTTTAATTTATTCCTTATCGAATTTAAAATTACTTGGTTGATATAATCGTTTAAATTTTCTGTACAAAATTTAGTTGCAATGATTTCTGCGGATCTGATAAATTCCGAAAGAGTGGCTTGATTACCATCGTATGTGGGAATTTCATTTAGTAAAGCTACGTTAAAATGTGGGGGAAACAATGATGCGTTTTGGTCAACCATATTTGGGTTGCTAATGTTGTTACAATTATTTAAAAATAAAATTCTAGGGATTGAATTCCTTGGTGAGCGTGATCGATCTCGTGACATAAAATTTTTACAATTGTTTCAAAATATAATTACAGGTGTTTTAACTAATGATTCAAGATAATAGTGATCTAAACATAAAAATTTTATAGACAAAAATTAATTTTGCTTTATTTGTTTCACTTATTTTTAATTTTTATTTATGTTAGTAAACAGTTTAATGACTAGGGGATGTTTAACAGGGGTAGGAGGCCTACGCGCAAGAACGCAAGCACAAATGCAAATTAAGCACACCTAGTATGTGCAGCAATTGGTCTGGCTTACTACGTTCTGCCTGGACTTATAAATAAATATTTAAAACTATGTTAGTATAATTTTTAAAACTTTATATTAGTTAACTTTGTTGTTTTAGGCGAACGCTTTAATAATTATCACTTTTGAAAATTATATTACGTTACTTTGTTGCCTTTGAAATTTTTACTTTGTTGTTTAGGCGAACGCTTTAATAATTATTTTTGAAAATTATATTACGTTACTTTGTTGCCTTTAAAATTAATTATTTTGCTTTTTCTTTAAAACTTTGAAAATTATTACTTAGGCGAACGCTTTAATAGTCGTTACTTTGTTGCCTTTAAAATATACCTTTGCTTTTTCTCTAAAGCTTGAAAATTATTATTTTTTTAAAAATATACCTTTGCTTTTTCTCTAAAGCTTGAAAATTATTATAAAAATATGCACTTACATTGTGCGTTAAAATTGACGAACGGCGTGCGATCAAGCTACGTCCTGTTGTCTTCAAAAAGGATGCGTCGATCCTATTGATGTCGGCTGGCCTGCACAGAGGTCCTGAAGTCCGACTTGGATAGTCCAGCTTTGCGCTAGAGCGTTATCCAAAAGTTGTCCTGGGGTCGTCGTTGTTGACGTTGCCAATACCAGAGACTGATCCCAATGATCAAGATGGTCCCAATGACCAGATGGTTCCAATAACCACGGAGGAGCAGGAGCTGGGTCGACGGGCGCTTCTCACGATCGGGCGATGTTTGTCCCTGTTGGAGATGTCCGAAGATCCGCTGGGTGGTAGGTTTCGATTTGTGGCAAAGAGCTGAACCTCAAGGAAAGTTGCTGGTCGACTCGATGTTTGTAGTTTTCCAGGTTTTCCTCCACAAATCCGAACGACTGCGCCAGTTTTATTAAAAGGCCGCCGAAACGACTTTTTAAAAAACGTTTATTTTTATTTTACAATGAAATATAACATTGGAAGCACACAGCTAGCCGCCGGACAATTTCTTACATCTAGCTATGATACGAACACAATGGAACTTATCGACTGACTGGAGCTTAACTTAGAGGTGCAAGCTACTAGTATATATACTATGCCTAATCAGCTAAGATAAGCGTTATCTCTAAAAGGAAGCGTGAGATAGGAAGCCACGTGCGTTCAAGGTTGCAGACTTGCAGTTCATTATAAAGAAGCTATTATTGTTCAAGGTTGCAAGCTTGCAGTTTTACACAGGAGACCATTGTCTATTCATAATATAACACGTATATAAAAAAAAACTGCCACTTGACAGAATATAATATTGTTGCCAGGTGTACTGCTTAATTTGGTAGTATATGTGGAGAAATATTTAAAATGTAAAGTATTGTTAAGACCTTTCGTGTACCTAATTAAAAATGTCTTTAATTACACAATTACTGTACCTAACTGGATCCACACAAAGGGACCTCGGTAGGCGAGCGGCGATCGCCGTTGCAGCCGAGGTCACAGTGAAAATCATGGAGCGCTCGAGCCGGAGGTTGAGAGTTCAGCTCCCGGCACGGGCGGTCTAGATTTTCACTTAATTAAGGTTTAGGTTTAAGTGACGCCCGCGCCCCCTGAAGTAATGCTTGAGCGGTTCCGGGGGGCAACGGTAGTGGTTAAAAAAAAAAAAAAAAAAAAAAAAAGAGGATCCACACAAAAAATTGCTAAGTTCTATTTTCTGTTCTGCTTAAATATGTCAATTTGCATTTGCAGGTGTTTTGTCATGTTTTCTAACCTAAATGCATATGGAAACCATAACCGCAAATGTAAACCTCATTTCAAGACAAAAAAAAGATAAATGTAGAAACTTCCATAGCCAATCTTCATGTAAAAAAGATGCAAACAGAGTAATAAAAACTACTTTGTGTTTCTACTGGGTTGCCACTAAACTAGTTATTTGCACTTTTTAAATTGTTTTCAGAAGTAGTCTTTACATTGTAAATTATTTGCATATTCCTCTTTTGATTTTTTGGAATCGTCTAAGGTGGCGATTTAGTCAGGAAATGTAACCTAAAATTGCAGTTTACATGACTTCACTTGAGATCAAGCACTACGATTAACACAGAACCAAATTAAACCTACAATATACGAACATAAGCAGAAAGATTCAAGGAAGGTCGCTACTGTATTTAAAATTCAGTTTATAAATAACTTTTGATTAAAATAAAATAAATAAAGTGCACTTTAGGTATTCTATTTTAATCAAAAGCGTGATTTATAAACTACATTTTAAATACGGTAGCGACCTTGATTGAATATTTCTACTTATTTTTGTATATTGTAGTTTTAATTTGGTTCAGTATTAACGTAGTGTCTGATTTCAAGCGAAGTCATGAAAACCGCACTTATGATGACTGCACTTGAGAGCAGACACTACAATTAATACTGAACCAAATTAAAACTATAATATACGAAAATAAGCAGAAAGATTTGGAAGGTCGCTACCGTATTTAAAATTTAATTTAAAAAGTTTTGATTAAAATAGAATAACTAAAGTGCATTTTTAGACGTGAAAATGCACTTTATTTATCCTATTTTAATCAAAAACGTGATTCATAATCTAAATTTTAAACACGGTAGCGACCTTCCTTAAATCTTTCTACTTATTTTCGTATATTGTAGTTTTAATTTGGCTCAGTATTAATCGTAGTGTCTGCTCTCAAGTGCAGTCATCATAACTGCAGTTTCTATGACTTCCCTTGAGAGCAGACACTACAAATAATACTGAACCAAATTAAAACTACAATATACGAAAACAAGTAGAAATATTCAGGCAAGGTCGCTTTTTATTAAAATAGAATAACTAAGTGCATTTTTAAACGATCTCAAGTGAAGTCATGTACAATGCAATTTTAGGTTACATTTCCTGAGAGTAAATCGCCACCTTAAGTATTCGCATATTCGAATTCTTCACTTTAGAGTAATTAGATCACAAGGATTTGTTTCTATAATTATTTTGTTTTACTTTAGTGGTGTTGTATTAATAATTACTAATTAGCTGTTTTTGAACGTACTGTACATCAAACGACAGAATGTGCACAACTATCGGTTTTGGAGCTTGAGAAAAATTCTTATTGCCATTGGTACATTATAAATTACGTTTGGAGCGATTACCTTCATTCCAGTTTTAATGAAAGCATTTTAATGTGGGTTTAATTGAATAATTATAGTCGATAACATTGTTAGGGAATATTGACGGCCATTTAATACCATGTTAAAAAATAAATTAAAACCGTGAATAATTGTTCTCGACTTTACGATTCGTCAGCTGGCGTTTCATTAAATGCTTGGTTTAGTAAATTTCTAGGCATAAACGAGTATTATCTCGATGCAAATAAAGTTTAAATGTCCTATTTATACAATCAATTGCCGTAATAACATGTCAAATATAAACTAAAAGTTAATATCATACTTACAGATACAACTGCTGATTTTCAGAATGGCGAAGGCGGTAGAAATAATCTGCAAAAATTTAAAAAAGCTCAAGTTTTTTCTTTATTTTGAAATATCAGCGGTTAGTTAAAATAAAAATATTTGCTACCAAACTTGCATGCTTTAAGCGAGCTACTTTTATCGCCACATTTAACCTTGGCACTGGAGTACTGCAGCAGTGCTAATAATAATACGGTTAAATCTATCTAACATTCTTTAATTCCACTAGTACAACTACAATAAATGGCTTACCATATAAAATTGCAAGAAATTGCACAAGAACAAATTCGAATTTCAGCCGGGCTGGGATCAACACCCAGCCCGGCTGGAGACCAAACTGTTGCATGAGTCAGAGGAAGTTTCGGTTTTATTGTGGCGGTATCGCTGTAGAGATGTGCACGGGCTAATGTCGAAGAAATTCACTTTGAGCTAGGGCAGCGTTTCTCAAACTGTAGACATCGGCGGACCCCTTATTTTCTTACAAAAATTTGAGGACCCCCATGCAGTTTTATCGACCATAGATAGTGTATGACTTATATACCCCTGTGACCTTGAAAACAGTTTACTTTGCTGCTACATTAGTTACAGGTACTAAAATTAAATAATATTTGAGAGCTCGATATTTTTATTATTAAAGTAGGGCTAGTAAAAACACAGGAACACTTACAAAATTAATAGAATATGTAGTATCAATACAGGCGTACAATAATAATAATGTTAATATAATGTAAATTTGTAATCATACATAATAATAACTATTTATTGTTAATGCGAAGGATGGTGGTTTACAGAAATAAGATAAAAATGTTTGGCTCAAAGTAGAAAGTTTTAATCGTAGTTGTGGTTCTACATTTTTTAAGCGATTTCCGTATTTTGATTTTACATATACAAGTGTAGAGAACGCTCGTTCACATAAATATGTCGTACAAAATGGCATTAGACGCGTCAAAGCTTTTTGTCATAACACGTAATCAAATCGCAGGCGTAACCAAAAGTCCGTCACGTTTTAACATTGAACCAAATTTTCACCACTGATGTTTTCGTTATCGAGTAAGCGCACGTGCAGTTATTTGGCAAGGTTTGTCGAACTTTACCCGCTGGAGGAACATGCCTGAAATGGTTCAAAAATAATTGCACAAATAGCTATTTATGGTATTAGACCGGTAGCAACATTTTTATGGCCGCGCCAATACTTTACTGTATGTTTGGCAAGGCCATAAAAATGCTACCGGTCGTGTATCGTATAAGATTTTTTAGGATACTGCATTGGTAACTAGCGTAACTAGCGGCCGGTAAATTAAATCTACCGGACTCGTTTGTAACTATGTAAACGCTAGTTACCAATGCAGTATCCTAAAAGAGAAATTTTTAAATCTGTGTCAGTTTTATATACGAGTAAATCCATATTATCTATTCCTATCCTTTATCTAATAGACGTGCCTGTCTGGGACGCAGTTTTGTCTGTCTGAGACGCCGTTTTGTCTGTCTGGGACGCTGTTTCAGCAGCCAAACCGTAAGAGATAGAGAAAAAAGTTATGAAAGTTATATGTTTGGAACGGTCATGTCAGCTCAGGAACCGAATTTCAGTCACGTGACACTTCCGGTTTTCGAGAAATCACAAAAAATACCGTTTTTCAAATAGAACGCCTATTAAATCAAAATGTTTCAGCAGCCAAACGGAGCTGCGACCCTCTGCGCCTTAAAACGTCGATCGGTTAGGCAACCACTTTGACACCTTCCAGGTCTGGGTACAGTTTTTATTTAATACGCGTTCTATTTGCAAAACGGTCTTTTTTGTTTTATTAAATGAGACATTTGTCTCACTGGACTGCTAGTTGATCTATAATAGATCTATTTGGGCTTAACTCGCGGACCCCTTAGATTGCGTTTGCGGACCCCCGGGGGTCCGCGGACCCCAGTTTGAGAAACGCTGAGCTAGGGGATTCCCTGATATTAGTTATTTTAAGTTTGTAAGAACAGGAGTAAATAATAGGTTATTCTAGTTACTATTCATTTTATAAATTTCTTAGTTTGGATTGTAGCGTTATGTGCAATAATTGAACTTTTATAACCGCATTTTAAGGATAATTAATTATTTGTTAAGCTCAAGCATCCGTAGAGCCGCTTTATTAAATATGTTTTTTATTTTATCTCTAACTAAATATACTGAATATATTTGCTGCCGATTTTGAACTCTCCGTCTTAGCATGTACTGTAAAGGTTTAATCACCTGCTGTTATTATGCCTTAACGATCAGAAATATTTCTGGAAAATCGTTATTACCAGCGTGGATGTTATGTTTCCGTTCACTATTTTTTTGAACCCTATTGCGAAAACACATTTTTTTCAATAGCGAACTTGTGCAATTTTGATGGTCTCATTGTCATTTTCACTTATTTAACAGCTGGTTCTCTTTCATATACCAAAGAGTTTTATGGATATAAACTATGATTGATATACCTGATTTAAAATCTCATTCAATTGACGTTAAATCTTGTATGTACGACTTTTAATTTCATCAAAATTATGCTAACGACTTGAAATATCGTTAAGAAGATTTCATTTTCCTTTTTTTATTTTAAAGGATTTTTAAATCACCAAAGCACCAATAGTATTTAATGAAAATCCAATAAAGTTTAATAGTTATTTATATGACAGGGGATTAAAACACAGCTTAGCGGATGAAGCTCAGTTTAATCTCGTGTTATAGACACTCTTTTTTTAATACACTAACTAACCTTTAGTTATAACTTTAATACCCTTTAATTTTCAATCAAGACATGTCTCATGCTTTCTTTAGTCCTTAACTTTATTCTCTAGGGAATAAAGAGTTAGTCTAGCAACGAGTAAATATAGATCAATCTCATACTTTACAAATGATCCAAACTGTATTAAATGAACTTGTAATTCCTTTAAAATGAATTTTAATTTAATAAGTTAAAATTACTACTAATTTCTTTAAAAGTGTTTGTAATTTCATTGAAAATGAGTTTAGGGCAACGTAAAAGATTGAATCTCGGTTAAACTATTTTTATCTTATAAGAACTCATACTAATACAGTTTAAAAACGATTAAAATCTTCAAATATTACTTGTTAAGTTGTGTTTGAACCTTTAATAAATGAGATTTTAATCGCGTTTATTTTGTTTAAATTATTTTAAATCCGATTGATATGATTTTTAATATAGTTACAATGAATACTTGTCTCGATAAAATGACTTTCGTTTCGCTTAAAAGACTCTATATTTTGATAAAGCCAAATTTTGTTGTTTTTGATCTTTCAAAATAACTTATTGTGTTGACATGATTATCTCATTAAAATGGATGAAGCTGTTTTAAGTGACACCTCGTTTCGTTAAATCACCCCTAATCTTTCTTGAGAATTTTAAATAATTAACCCGCTATAAATTTCAGGTTTCCTATTTTTTATTTTGTTAAAAACCCAGTGATTTCAAATCCCGTTGCTAAAAACCCAAGAATCGAATTTCAGTTTTCAATTTACACTTTCTAAATGTGGGTTAAACGGTATTAAATCTCGTTTATACTACTTCAAACCTCCTTTATACGACTTTCAATTTCCGTAAATATCGCCCATTAAAACTTTCAATCTCGCTGAAGACACTTTTAATGCTTAAAATTTTTTAAATTTCGCCGAAATGACTTGTCTTTTTTAACCAATTTTTGACATAACATTGGGCTTATTTGACATTATGTTTAGCATGATTTTGGTCTCATTAAAACGTATTTAAATATCGTTCTTTAATTTAGTTGAAAATGCTATGTGTTAATCTGAATAAAATTATTATTAATCCTATTTAAGTGTTTATAATCTATAACTGTATTTCTCCTTAACATGATTTTCTTCATGTTGAAATTATTTTTAATCTCGGATATTGTAATGATATTAAATTATGACCTAGAAAATTCAGTACATATTGCCATTTAATATGAATTAAATGTCTTAAAAATAAAGTAAATTGTATGTATAATATTCATCAAGTATGTAAATTAATCAATGTAATTTATCATGTTTCTATATGAAATAATTGAGTTGGTTGCTTTACAGATAAAAACAAAAAAAGTTGTTTTTTCAGAAAGGAATCAAAGCGCTTGTATTTCCTAACTTGGCGAAAAATAAATACAATTTTGCTAGTAAAAGTGTTAATTTATCGTTCATTAAGTGACTACATCCGTGGCCGCAACTAAATAAAAGTAAAAAACGTGGCCACTTAAAGGAGGTTCATAAACACGGGTGCATCTACGAGGCACTTTGAGGATGCCACACAGAAAGAACTAGAATCCCGTGTTTACACCTGGATCTGAGAGTTTGCCGACGTACTCGCAAATGAGGTCCATAGACTATTATGTTATCGGGCTGTGTTGACCTTGAAGAAAGTTTCTCTTGAACGAGGACAATCAATAAACTCCGTTCTAGCTGTGCAGACATCGCTAGAGGCCACTTGCAGCCCACTCTGATAGCCCGTGTGAACAATAGGAAACCTAGGGAAAGGTGGTCAACCTTGTTAGAAAAGCAGCGCAAGTTAGTATTTATAGGAAGCTCAGAAAATCTCTCATTTACCTGTGAAATATTGTTAAAATACACTAAAGAGTTTCCTCAAAGTAAGGTTAAAAAGTCGTCTAATTTAGAATAAAGTGGACATCTGTATTGCCGATTCGCCATATTTAAATATCAAGTTGAAATTTGAAAATAAGATTAAAGAATTATATTTAATAATAAAAGCTAATATAACTTCAATATATAAGATTAAATCTCATTTGTACAACTTTAAATCTGCTTAAAATGAAGTACTTAAAATGACTACTAAAACAGTTTTTCATGGTGATGAAGCAACTACTAACCTAGTTTAAGAAAGCTATTATTTTGTGTAAACCAAACTAAGATAATTAATATAACACGTTTTGACAGCTAGTAGAAATATAACTATCCTCATGCGATATGGACATTTTACTCGAGTTTTACAGTATATTTTTTCTACGACCTCTCAACGAAGAAAAGAAAAATAGGGACCACGGATTTTTTAGAATCTTATTGAACGTCTTGTGAGTGAATTCGTATTTACTTTTGCATTTCTGGAGTAATAAAGTGTCGTACGTTTCATTAGCTGCGAATATCTGGCCGAATGCTGTTAGTCGATTCGTCACTAGAATTACTCATTTTTAACTATTAGTTTGACAGATTAAGTTTATTGACATTTTACCTCGCGCAAAACCACGGCCTGCTGAATTGTTTGACAAACGTCACAGACGTTTGCCACATACAATTCAGCAGGGCACGCCCATAGCAAAACAAACAATAAATGAAAGTTGCCTAGGCAACCATGACTAAAGTGGTTTGTGATTGGTGTATTTCATATCCGCCCCTGTGTGAATATGAAATCATATTCGTTCAGTGAACTACAATTGCCTACTTATCCATTTTGTGGATTGCGAAGAAAATGGAATATTTACATCTGGGAATAGAAAAAAAAGCTGTCATAATATCGTATTGACTACGGAAAGATAGTCAAAATCGGACAATTTTAGAAATAATAATATGTATATGTATATTATGCGGCAAAAATTTCTTTAACGAAAATATTTCCAGCATACAGGCATTTTGTAGGATACGGAACTATGATACAGATTTCTTAATTAATTTGATTTCAATATAAAGAATATTTTGTTTAACGGAGCCAGATAACATTTTTGCTTCAAAATTTGGGCCATCCTTCTGCTAAGACGAACATGACTGAGAATAATTGTCGGTAACTCCCCGTCTAGTTCTCTGGGTGATTCCCCATTTACACAGTATTCCGATTCGAATCAAGAATTTTATAATTTGTATAAGTCTATGGTCTGATATCTTCAAGTATTATTTACGAATGTGTTTTTGTTATTAATCTCTATTTCACAAATCAATTGAAAAGTGAACATTGATAATAAATAATTGAGGCCTATTTACTCTAATCTAATCTGTATATAAAATCCACGGAAATGCAGGAAAATCCTAAATTAATTTTCGTTAGGTATTTCAAATTCTATTTATGATTTTGCAGTGCAATATTTCAGTGTTGTCATTGGCCTCACGGGTGGCTCCATGGTAAGAGTGGTATTGTGCATAAATATAGTTCTTGAAAGGAAGTAAATATAACATTATTATAAACTTTCAAAACGTTGCAATCGACGTCTTCATCACGGACTAGCAGAAAAAAATCAGTCACATTCTTGGGATAATTTTTAATTTCCGAATATATATTGTAATGATATGCAATTACAAAGTAAAAGAGAACCTGTAATTGAGTGGAAAATGGCTATTTGAAAAACAGATGAATTCGAAAATAATATATTTTAAAATTTGGGACTTGAAAGGAATGACAAATACTTAATTGCAATAAATTAGAAAATTAGTAGGTTTAAATCAAATATTATAAGATAGAGTGTATAAGAAGGAAAATTGATATCGTTAAGCACTTTATTTCGACTATTGAGAAATAACAAATTTTGAAAATGTAGCAGAAATAATTTGGTGAGAGAATAAACCCTATTTTATTGAGAAAATGTTTGGATAATAATAATTGTAGTAATAAAATTTGCGTGGTGAAGTAAAAAGGAAATTTAAAATAAGAACAATAATTGAAGACATAAACTAATGAAGATTACAAGTATGTGGTAAAAACTAATGGCTAGCAGAATTAATCTACAAATGTGAATCAATGGAAAAGAATAATAAGTCTAGTTTATTGGAAAAGTCCATTTGACATAATACATTAATCAAATTGGATTACGTCAAGCTGTTTGGTGCTAAGGGAGTTCCAGAGTATGACCATCGATTAAGGAGGCACATTCCAGACGGTTGAGACGTCTTGTATGTCAGTGGGGACTTTCATTGCGGCAAGGTGCTTGAGAGATTGGGTTAGTAGGCAGAGAGGAGAAATTTGGGTTGACGTCCAGAACATTGTGGAGACCAAGTGAAAGGTGAGTGATCTTTAGTATTAAAGTCATAAATAGAAAAGGAAATAATGACTAAAAAATGGTGAATTAGTTATTAAAGGATTACTTACTGTTTTAATATAGTTGTGTACTATTGTAACGATCAGTTATATGTCATTTTGATTTCAAATCTGTTTGACATATGGTTGACATAAGTTATTTTGACTTATGGAAATAAAAAAAATTAGAACATCAAATTTCAGAAATAAGCAATCTAGATCAAGGAATCCATCCCTGATTTTTCAGGATCTAGCACTTCTAATAATAATTGCTGATTTTCTAAATATAAATAGGGTAAATCTTAATTTGATAAAATAAAAAGATATTTTAAAAACAGATTCATATCACTATACCTAAAGGTACATAGCAATATGTTTTATTAGTGCGTCCGTTAATCGACCGACAATTAATCAACTGGTAGGATTTATGCCATATTTGTGTGTGACCTGTCTGGTGTTTGGTTTTGTGGTGCTTCGTTCTAGCAGTTATTAAATTCGTCCTACATTTTAAATGCGGCATACGGCGTGAGCTACAGCTAATAGATCATATATTTCAATAGGAGTAATTTTTTATCGACCATATATAGGCAAAAAGTTCTAGTTTACATTTGACGTAGGAGAGCAAGTTTGGGCATGTTTTCCAACACATGTTTTATATGTTGAACAATTAGAAAATTGATTTGTTTGTTCTGCAATCCTTGCTATTAACTTCAAAGCAACAATCTGCCTGATAATACTGTCGACATTTTTGTATTTTATGAAAAATTACGTTACGTGGCCTCAGGTTTACACAATTATACATATCCATTTCTTAACTACGCTTTCGATTGTCTGTCTGTCTTTTACAAACACTAAAGACTGATGCGTAACAAAATGTCAAACATCTTAAATAAATGTTGAGTGTTTCAGGTTGAGACGAAAAAATGCCATTAATAATAATACTTGGTTAAAAGTCCTAATAGGTCGTGTACCTACGCAAAATTTATAATTCGTCAGGTGACCGAAAAAGCGCTTGAATTTAACAAACCAACCTCCTTTTGTTTTGTGGCCATATAAAAGTTTTTGATAGTCTCCAACTAAGTGTTGTAAGTGAAATATGGAATCAAAATCACGTACCAAATGGTGTAATCTTCCTAATACGAGAAATATATAGTAACAACCATACACAAGGTTAATACAAAAAAATACACATTACAAAAGAAATTAAGCAAGGAGACCCTCTCGGTGGCCTTTTGTTTAATGTGTTTGCTTGTTTTTTACGAATAAGGTCTAGGCATGCCAAGAATCAGGTATGTTAGACACCAATTGATGTGGTTATATGGTCAAAATCCTAACTTAAAATTCTCACGAGACTAAGGAGTTCCAACCCTAACAAGGGATCTTTTACATACTACACATTGGACCCACATGGGACCCACGGCTTTACATCACTGCCAAATAATGGCATTCTGTATAGGTTTTCATCCGCTTTTTTTTATTTTTAAAAGTCTCACCAGCATTGGGAATCGAACTGTCGACCTTTATGTCAGTAGTCAGAATGCTTAACCACCGAGCCAAGCTTTTGTTTAATTTAATCATGCGTGAAATAATCAAAATAACATTGAATAAATGCGAAAGAGGTAAATAGAACGAGTAACTAAACGAGATCATATAAGAAGTGAATGTATGACTTAAATGTAATATCCAGAAAATAGGAGAATGGGCTCAAGTGAGAACAAAATGCATGGAACCAACACGTTTCAAGAATTCAAGACAATAGAAGTGTGAAGATGTTAAGGAACTTACGGCCCAGAGGAAAAACGTCACCACGAAGACTACAGAGAAAATAGAAAAAATTTCTGGAATAAACAGGGTAATTGGCTTACATCAAAAGTTCAAAAAATATTTCAGATTTAGAACTTGGTGATTTATAATAGTAACTGTAACAGAAATCTAACCATGGGTAAACAATAAACGCAATATATCATGACGTACATTTTTATATTATTTCAGGTTACAATCTTTTGTTTTCTAAATTAATTGCCTCAATTAAATGCTCAATTAATAACGGAGAAGTGATAATATGATAAGTATTAACATTTCGCAGAAATATTTTTATAAACTTCTTGCACAAAATGATTAAGTTATCATCTAGAGAATATCTAAAAAAATGTAAATCCGACAACCTATCCTGCTCCTTCAATTTAGAATTTGCACTTCAATATGTTTTACGTCGCAAAGCTTAATGTAGTACTTATTTGTTTATTTTTCCTCTAGTTGAAAGCCCGCTTCGAGTATATATACAATATAATTCCTAGAAGCCTACTCATCTTATCTGCGAGGCAATGAAGCATTTACATCACGTTGCTTGAGTAATTGGCTGACGTGTCCTTGATAATAGAAAGGTTTATACTAGCTGAATTTACGAAATCTCCTTTTCTGTGTGTTGAATACATGTGACATCAATTAGAGATCGATGTAAATTTTAATATGAGTTCAAATGTAATATTTCTAAAATATTTATCATAAAACTAATGCAAAATTAACCTAAAATAAATTATGGATTAGAAAAAGTTGTTACTTGGGGATCGACAGTCTTCTACTTTTCCTATGGTTTTTTAGGGGAAGGAAATTAATTCCATGAGAAATATGTAATGACCATGTGTAAATCATACAAATGATCTTAAAATACAGACAAAATCAAGAATTCATTGAGTTTTAATTAATAATTACAAAATAATAAATTTGAGTAATTGAGGAAAACAAAAGCAGCATTTTTCCAATTCGTGTCTTTAAATGTATAAACAACAGTTCAACAAGTTTAATAAAAAACGAAAGTACTTCATTTATAATAGCGGGAACATATTTGATAAAATTTTGTTGAACTATTTATATTTGAATTAAAAGTGAAAAAACTTTACTGTGAATTTATTTCTTATTGAAAATCGTTATAAGAAAATAAATTACGAACAGATTATTATTTATAAAGTATTTTCTCATATAATTAATCCGTTGCAATTTGAAGGCATTTTATTGTAACAGTACCACAGCAACATAGTGTATGCCTCAGAAAAAGGTTTGTTTATTTGCAAAATACCGAAAAACTTCATATCTAGTGCGAGGGGTTATTACTATTAAAGAATGTAAAATAGCATTTGATTGAATGTATCTTACCACCACTTTTCGAAACCAATATAACCTGACGTCAGTGTGGGTTCGCTTATCGCTTCCTATAAATTCAGCTCTAATTGATGTAGAGATGTGTGCTCGCCAACTCTTCAATTATGTAGAACGGAACTGTTGCAAACAGTTACAACGGGGAATTACGAGTATATAAATTGGAACTAGCAACTATTGTTGTTACTTTTGAAAGATCATACACTTTCTTCTGAAGCTTACTTAAAAAAGAAATCATGTATATTTATTTTAGATATTTAAAAAAATTCAAACAGGCAGATTATTAAAAATTTAAAAGATATTTAAAAATAATAAAGGTTTCATTCTCGTATAAGATATTTTAGTATTGAATTTTTATAAGTGGCCACAATGAACTAATACAATTCATTATTTTGAATTTAAAACATTTCATAGCAGTGTTTCCTTTATTTTAACTAAAAAATGTTTGCACTTGTGGCTAGTAAATGTTATTACTAAAAACGGTTGGTGTTAGTATTTGGTAATTTTCAAAATAAATGAATTTGGTATAACTAGAAGTTACAATGGAAAGTTATAAATATACGTTATGTTATATTTTTACTATCCTCGTCTAGAAGACGAAAGATTTCTTCAGATCTTAACGTTTCAAAGCCCCTAGATGACGAAAAACATGTTTTTTCAATTTCGTCTGCCTGTCCGTCCGTCCCTGTTGACGGTATAGCTCAAAAGCTACTTGTTGGAGGAAGTCGATATTTTGCATACATATGATATATCTACCTGGGTCGAAACCGAATATACTGCTAGGGTCTTTATGACTTCGTTTTATTTTTATTGAAATTATTATTTTCAGGATTTTATCACGTTTTATTTTACATCTTACCTTTTCTGTCCACAGCTGGAACATGGAGTTGTAACAAAAATAATTGTTTGAATCTTTATCTTTTTGGGCAACTGCAGAATTTAATTAGGACGTACACAATATAAAAACCATAACACTTAATATGAGGCAATTGTTCTTTATTAATAATATCTCTGTATTTTCAATATTAAATCAATTTCTTTAAACATTATAAAACTCAATTTTATGTTAGTTATACTGTATGTTTACATATATGTTATTTATAATTATGTGATAGATATTGTTTAGTCTTATGTTGTTTATTAAAACCTTTCATTTCTTAAAAACTGTTAGTTATTTCTCTGTTTCTTGATTATGATCAATTCTAGACTGTTTTGAAATTGAAATTGGACTTGGACCAGCTATATCCTGTTTCATTCTTGTATTGTAGTCAGCAGCTCCTTTAGACTACGCTTTATGCACTGACACTTAACATCTTTATTAGTTTTATTAAAACATTTCTTATTTAAGACCACACTTTTTTGTATTTCAATTCTTAATTGTACATACCAGTATTTATTATTGTAAAATTTAACTTTTATATCTCTAACTCAAATTTTAGACTGGTGTCAGAATTTTTATTTTTACACTTTCTATTTTGTTCTTGTTATTTTACAATACCCGCCACAACCTTGGATATCATTCTATTTTGAAATATAAAAATAACAGATTCCTACTTTTCAACCTTTATGACGTTTTTAATTTTACAAGTCATATTTTTTAGGTTAACGGTTCTTAAGTGTGCCTGCATCCAATTATACATTATTAACCCTTTTGTACAACAAATATGTAAGAAATAAATTTGTTTTTTCTATAGCACATGTTAAAGTGTGCTTTTATCAACTCAAAACAAAAGGTCAAGTTTTACTTTAACAGCAAGGGTAGAAAAAGTAGCACTTTCACATCAAGAATAGATAAAGTAATTTAATTTTCTAACTTTCGTTTAAATTAAATATGACAGCTTCGTATTATCGTAGCAACCCGATCTAGCTACTGACATTTTAAAATGTGATTGATTGTCCTTATTTTCTTTTGTAATTGCTAAAGTTCTTACTATAGAAAAAAATATTGTATTATACACGACGATAAAGTTATTTCTATCCACTCTTGAATCATTGAACGATTCACTTTTGGATAAAATTTAATTTTATCATCTTGTATAATAAATTACTATTTATCTATTCTAATAATATTGACTTTTAGAGATTAAATTTGGGTAACAGAACAACTCAATTCAAAAATTGGTATCTTCAACAAATTGCAATCACAAATATTCAAATAACTGGTAATTAAATTAATAACTATGCTTCTATCTAACTTTTTTTAGATAATGGAAAGTCAAATTGATGATGAACTGCAAATAGCATTGTAGAAAATAGAAGTTTGTTAAATCCGGTTAGGAATCCTTCGATTTTTCAATACTCAATTGTATGCGGAAAAGTTGAATTTTTCCAAACTAGAATGGAAAAATAAGACAAAAAAAATCAATGCAAACTTTATTTTTTATATATGTTAACTACAAAATTAGAACAATTTCCCCTAATAGCACACGGCGGCAGCAGCTGTTACACCGTAGCCAACGGCGACAGGCGCTCCGCTCCGCTGATTAGAGGAATTAATTAAATTAAAATTTTTCGTACATTTTTGTAAATAAAAACCGGCCTACGATCTAAGTCTAAAAAGTAACAAATTTTTAAGCCATCGTACAACTCAATCGGTCTAGTATCTTCGGAGAAGATAGCGAACAAACTATTAGGATGAAAAGAAACACAGGGGCTTGCGAACGACAAAACATATATTGAGGAAGTACAAGCAAACGAACTACAATGTACAACAACAAAACAAGTAATGGCGTCGAGAGCGCAAAAAACAACACACAGCGCGCAGCCGCGATCGCTGATCCTCTATAGGTCGACGCGCCCGTCAGCTGTTACCGCGAAGGCGATGAATGTACAGTGCCGGAGCAAGAACCTGGGCGATTCGCACTCTAACACTTCCCCTCGCGATCGTACGCCAACACTTCGCGATCGTTATTCACTATCACTGGCGAAGCACAACCCAAACCCAACATTCGCACACAACCTTGATGTCGAGGTCCAGGAAGTCCTTTAGTAAGAATATCAGCCACCATCTCTGAAGTTGAAACGTGACTGAGATCAAGAATCTTTTCTTTCAGGGCATCCCTTATAAAATGGTACTTGATGTCAATGTGCTTACTCCTAGCATGGAAAGTAGGATTCTCAGCTAGCTTCAAAGCTCCCATGTTGTCTTCAAACAGAACAGTTTTAGACAAGTGTTCTAATCCCAATTCCAGAAGAAAAGACCGTAAATACGTTGCTTCTTTGACAGCTTCGGCCATCGCCATGTATTCGGCTTCCGTTGAAGATAAGGCAACAGTCTTTTGTTTTCTTGCATCCCACGAAATATGGCCATCTCCAAGAATAAACACAAAGCCAGTATAGAATTTTCTATTATTCGGACAATTTCCCCAGTCCGCGTCTACGAAGCCTTTCAGGCATTCAGAATTTTTATTAAAAACCAATCCTAAATTGATTGTGCCCTTCAAATATCGAAGCACACGCTTAGCAGCTCTCCAGTGTTCCTTTCCGTAACAACTGTTGAACTGTCCCAAGTAACTGACAGCGAAACTAATGTCAGGTCTAGTTGAGATCGACAAATACGTTAAAGCACCTACTAGCTCGCGGTACGGCACATTTTCATCAGGTGGTTCTTCACTTTTCATAAGTTTTACACCCGGATCCATAGGAGTGCAAACAGGTTTGGAATCGATCATTCCGAATCTATTTAATACTTCATTAATGTATCCAGTTTGATGCATAGAAATTGTATTGTCAGTTCTCTTAAACTCGATACCCAGACAGTACCTAACATCACCAAGGTCTTTCATTTCAAACTTCTGTGAAAGATACTTCGCCAAGTTGTCAATGGTATTAGAGTTTCGCGATGCAGCAATGATATCATCGACATAAATGGCAATTAGGGTTAATTCGTTCCCTTTTCCTATTTGATACAGGCAGGGATCCGCACTGGTCGGTGTAAATCCGAAAGTTTTCAACACGCTATCTAGTTTAGCATACCAACTTCTACCAGCTTGACGCAAACCATACAAAGATTTATTTAAAAGACATACCTTGTCCCCTTTATGTAATTTCTTTAGCATTTCCCTTGCCTTGGCACAAACTTCGTTATTTTCTTCAGATTGAATTATTTCCAGCAGCTGCGATAAGTGTTTCGGAGGTTCCATAAATATTTCTTCATCGAGTTCGCCGTTTAGGTAAGCACAAGTTACGTCGAATTGTCTTATGCTCATTCCATATTGAACCGCTAGAGAAGTCAACAGTCTAATAGTACTGAGTCGAGCAACCGGAGCAAAAGTTTCCTTAAAATGGATTCCTGGCCGTTGACTAAATCCTTGAGCCACAAGCCTAGCTTTTCTTCTTTCAAGTGTTCCATCGGCTCCATATTTATTCCTCAAAACTATGCGACTACCTATGATTTCGCGATTATTCGGACGCTCGACGAGTTTCCAGGTATCATTCTTGATGATGGACTTAATTTCGACGGCCATAGCATCATACCACTCATCAGCATCTTGAGAATTGATTGCTTGTCTAATAGGAACTTCAGAGATATACGCCTCCTCTACAATTTCAGTAGTTCTCGCTTCTGCCACAGCATATCTAAATACCTTACGAGGTCTTCCCCTCGCTCCTGTTCTGATTATCCTAGGTCTACCTCTTTCTCTTTTGACATTCGGTTCCTCTTCGCTAACTTCATCCTCTTCTTCATTTTCTGAATGTAACTCTTCTGCAGTTGTCGGATTCATTTCGACCTCTACGAATTGCGGCAACGATGATTCACCAGTTTCTTCTTGGAGCAAATTTTCAGGTAAAAAGTCGAACGAATAATTAATCTTCTTATTAGATCCTTCAATAAATTTTACATCTCGAGTAATTTCAACTTTTCTTTCGCAGGGTAACCACACACGATACCCTTTGCTTTCCTCCGAGTAACCCAAAAATATGCCTTCTTTGGCTCGTGATTCAAATTTACCTCTATTGGGTGGCCTATTTAAACAAAAAACGCGACATCCAAATTCTTTAAAGTGACTTACGTCGGGTTTCTTCCCGGTCCACACTTCATAAGGTGTTTTTCCATCGAGACTTTTAGAAGGACAGCGATTTCTAATATAGTTAGCGGTGTTAACTGCTTCGGCCCAAAAACTTGTCGGAAGATCAGATTGCATTAATAAGCAACGAGCCATGTCCAAAAGAGTCCGATTTTTCCTTTCAGCGATCCCATTTTGCTCGGGGTTATACGGAATCGTGAGACGTCGAGTGATTCCACGTTTCTTTAAGAAACTGTCAAACTCGTCACCGGTGTATTCCCCACCATTATCAGTTTGGAAATACTTCACCTTCCTCTCTTGCTGATTTTCGACCGATGCCATAAATTCCTTTGTGGCTTGTAACACCTCGCTTTTCGATTTGAGAAAGCGAACGACGCACCATCTAGAACAGTCATCTATAAATTCCACGAAATATCGCGCTTTATTCATCGATTCGACGCGCATTGGCCCGCAAACGTCCGAGTGTACCAGTTCTAATATTTCGCTCATTCTGTTAGATCGTTTCGGGAAAGGGGTACGCACCATCTTCCCCTGAAGACATACCTCGCACTTAATCGAGTCTTTTGCGAATTTCACGGGTTTTAGAGCTTCGACTCCACGCACAAAACCTTTATTTATAGCCTCGACCAAGTCCCTTACGTTTAAATGTCCTAAGCGCCTATGCCACATTTCAAATGTCTCATCGGAAGAACCCGCCGCGAAAACCGAATCCGAAGTTGACGTTTTTGTATCGCTTTTAAAGCTTTCGCGAGCGTAGTAAAGTTCACCAATTCTGTCTGCAACTAGCTTCACGCTTCCATCGGTTCCGATAACAAAAGCACCGTCCTTTCTAAACACTACTTCAAAGCCGTTGTTCGTAATTTTTCCCACCGACAGTAAGTTCGTACGTAAGTCCGGAACACATGGGTGTTCTTTAAAGAAATGTTCTTTGACTCACCAAATACATCGGCTGTGAACGCAGCTTTCCCTTGAGCAGTAATATTTGTTGAAGCATTATTCGCCAAGTTTAACTGGCCACATTCAGATTTTATTTCCGAAAAAGCACCTTCTTCGCTGCACAGATGAGACGTTGCACCACTGTCCAAACACCACATTGTCTTCTTGCTAGCACTGTTCGAATATAGGCACTCTGACGCGCGCAGACAAACATCTTCAGCATTCTTCGCGGAGGCACGACGATTGTCTTTATTCTTGCAGTCAGCAGCCTTATGTCCGATTTCTCTGCACTTGTGACAACGATATTTAAACGTTTGTTTATTGTCTCCAGCACTCGAGTTACAGTTAACACTATTTCCTGTATTCTCAGTTTTCTTTGACTTCTTGCGCCACCAATTCGCATTATTATTTGTAAACAATGCATTCTGCGATGTACGTTGCACTTCGGATTTTCTTGCATTGCTTTCTTCAACAATCTTGACACGCAGAACATCAGGTGATGGCAACTCGTCGCGAGATTCTATTGCACATCTAAAATTCTCGAAACTACCAGGCAAACTGTACAGTAACATAATCGCCAACAGGTCAGGATTAATTTCCACATCCATTTCGTTAACTTTATCAGCGGCGTCGAAAAACTTGTTGATATGTTCCCGTACATCATCAGATTCCTGCATACGTTGCAAAGTCAGCTGTTTCAACAATGTAGCTTTCTGGCTGGACCTTTCGACCAGTGTTGAATCCAGGGGGGTGACCGGGGGTGAAATTCCCCCCCCCCCCCCGGGCATAACAAAATTCCCCCCCGGAAACATTACCACTTCATATTCATGTTTCTTTAATCTATAAAATAATGGACGGATTGCGGTGGAATAGGTAAAAATACCCCCCAGACGTTTCATTTTCCCCCCCGGAGTAATCAGTCTGAATTCAACACTGCTTTCGACTGATATATGCTTTCCAACTTTAGCCAAACATCTCTGGACGAGACACATCCTTTCACTTGCTTTAACTCAGATGGGCTAATTGCCAAAATAATATCCGATTTCGCTTTGTTGTCGCTTTTCTCCCACGCAATGACCGCGGCAGCCGAGTCGGCTTCACAGGGTTTTGTACATTCGCCACTTACGAAAGCCCATGCGTCGTTTTTCACTAGTAGAGCTTCCATTTGCATTTTCCACGTGTCATAGTTCTCCTTGTTAAGGGTTTCAATTCTAGCCAAGTGAGTCGCACTCATTTTTCTCGCTAAAACACAGCCGTAACGGAACGATAACAACTAACGAAAAATGTTTCACAAACCGCACACTGTACAACACGAACGCGTTCCAGGGCCCGTAACCTATTAGGATGAAAAGAAACACAGGGGCTTGCGAACGACAAAACGTATATTGAGGAAGTACAAGCAAACGAACTACAATGTACAACAACAAAACAAGTAATGGCGTCGAGAGCGCAAAAAACAACACACAGCGCGCAGCCGCGATTTCTGATCCTCTATAGGTCGACGCGCCCGTCAGCTGTTACCGCGAAGGCGATGAATGTACAGTGCCGGCGCAAGGAGCTGGGCGATTCGCAATCTAACACAAACATAGAAAGAAAGGCAGAAAAAAAAGAGCAACGATTTTATGTTATTGGATAATTAAATAATGAATAATTTTTACCGGATTTAACAATATCTTGCGTAGAATACGTTGGGAAAAGCATGTTTTTTCGTTTACGAAGTGTTTTTTCCTCGGCTAACGCCTCGAAAAAAAAATCTCACGTCTAAAACGGAAAAACATCACTTTTCCCAACTTATTGTACAAATAGCTATTCTAATGATAAAACGGAGTTAATTAACTTAATATCTTTTTTATTTGCTTTATAATTAAGCTGCATGTTAATTATTTTTTATTTTAAATGCTTTACATTTTAAGACCATATCAATTATCAATACTTGCTGAAACATATATACAAGTTGAGCACCTTAAAAAATTAAGTGTCTATTTTTGCTTTAACTGAGGAAAATTAATAATTTGGACATTGCTCAGGCTTGACGAAAATGGGACCCAACAGATAGATACAGGGTAAATGTTGTAAAAATTACTAAAATGGGCAACGATAAGCCCGTCGTACATAATCCAGGCTTTTCCCTATTATAATCTAATCTAGTAGTATTTTGGGGTTACCTACTCTTCAGCTTTGGTGCTGAAAATTGTCGAAGCTTATGGCGTATGGATTGCCTATTTAGTTTTGGTAATTTTTGATTTAAGATTGGCACTCTTTTTTCGAAAATTTCCAAGTGAATAACTTCAGGAGAGCTATTTTTCCGGTACCCAATTTGGGAATTTTCAATCTTCAGATAGATGCTTAGAAAGAGAATTTCAGATGAAGAATTGGCGGAAGGGCTTCACTTCGCTGGTTGGCTCAGAATTTTATGGTATTTCGGAAGTAAACTCACGTTTTGGTCATATGAAATCTCAGGTACGGAACAATTTATCCCCCTATCTTCACGCGATTTGATTTTTTTAAAGATTTATTTTAAGTTCTTCAGGTAACCCTGGATAGTTTTAACGTTATCTGCAATTATCTTTCAATATCCTTCGAATGCTGATGGAGACGTCCTTGATATCTTTTATCTGTTTGGCAGGACATCGCACGCTGGCGAAGAAATCTGGCACTTGCTAGTAGCGTATTTCTTCTGACTCGTCTGCCACCTTTCCAGCCTTCCAACAGCGGTGGCACCGAGTCGTATATGCGAGACGACTTTTATCTGCTTGATTTTACTCTTACGCTATATTTCTCTATTTGTAAAATAGTAATCGTGTTAAGTTTAATTGCTACACGTTTTAATTTGGCAATGAAGACGACTGCTTTCTTTAAATGCTATATACATTACCTTGTTTATGAATTCATATATTTAATGAGGTCTGGTCGTACAACGGAACTCGCGGACTACTTTATTTAATAGTTTCTGATCAATTATGGCTTCAGAGTTAGTCAAATCGGTACCGAGCGCTCTTAATTAGTTAAATTATTTTGTGAATTTAATAAAACCCCGTAGGCTATGTGTCTCGTAACTTTTATAAAACTTACATAATAATATTTTGCACTTAAGTTTTTATTTATTTCCGTTCATTTATTTTTCGTGTCGCTGTTGTAGTTCTTGGCATTAGCGTGACATAGTCAGCGTAGGCTATGCATTGGTATGACTTATTGTTAATTGAACCTGTGGTATTGATGTTGAGTTCTCTCATAATCTTTTTCAAAACAAGATTAAACAGTATAGGAAACAGGCTCACGTTGTCTCAATCTAAAATTTATTTGAAAACTTTGTGATGTTGATTTGTCATCGCAACCAAATTAACTATTTTTTGTTTGTTCACCGAGTCGTCTATAAATAACAAGTGCAAGCTATTTTATATAAATGGGTATCTGTATGAGTGTGAAGATTTGGTCCATTACCAATTTAATGTTTCTGAACTCACATTGATACCCACTAAGTATTCTTTTCTGAGTATTTGCTAATGCTTCTTTAATATTCATTGTAAAGATTTTAAACACCACATCTAGTAAAGCGATTCCTTTGTTGTTTCCACACAGTTTTCTTATCATCATCATCAGCCACATGGTCCATCGTCGGACATAAGCCTCCTCTAAATAGGCGGACCTTCCCCCAGTTGGTGATTTACTTATCCAGTCGGTTCATGGTAATTGTTTTATATCATCCGACCATCTGGTTTTAGGACGACTTTTACTTCTTCTCTCGCCGCAAGGCCGCCACTCTTATCAGTCGGCGAGTCCAGCGGTTATTTCTCATTCTTGCAATGCGCCCTGCCCAGATCCATCTCAGTTTACATATTCTTTCTGCTGCAATAGTTATTTTGGACCTCTGCGGATTTCTTCATTGGTCAGCCTATTTCGTAGCGATACGCCCAACATCATTCTCTCCATTGCTCTCTTGGCAATTTGCATGTTATCGATAGTTTCTTTGTTTAGAACCCAAGTCTCCATTTCATAAGTCAGCACCGGTAGTAAACATTGATTGAATGTTCGTGCTTTCAGTGTGTTGGGTAGATTAGAGATGACGCTTAGCGAAAGCTGACCAGGCCATCGATGTTCTTCTAGATATATCCGCTTTCAGATAGTCTCTGGAGATTTGTATTTTTTTGGCCGAGATAGATGTACAAATTTGTTTTTCTTATTTTAGCCTTATCGATTTCCAGTAGAGTGTGATTCTCGCAAAGGTTGTCGTTTGTCATGTACGTTATCCTGGTAGTGTTTGTTTTTAGGCCAATTTCATGGAATCTGTTATTCAGCTTTGTCAACATTTCTCTAGAAAACTAATAAAACTACAATTATAATTGATTATTGATTAAATACAACAAAGTATATCAAAACACATAAGTGTTCCATATAACTAAAAGGCTAAGAAAAGATTTTGATTATCAGTGATATATGGATTGTGGAGATGCTTGCCGATATAAAGGATACACCCTTGGTAGAAGCCCAGGTGCAGGTAATTCCAGTGTGGGGTATATCAACAACATCCAGTTGGAGGCGGCTACATTGAAAGGTGCTGGGGTATACAGGTGAGTAAGGCGTTGCTGTTTGGGGTTAGAGTGCTGTTGCTAACTGCGGAAGATGTTAGTAGGGCACAACTGCTGATCCGAAGTCCAAGGAGAAGGCCCGTACTGCAAGCATCGGTGTGAAGTAATTGAGTGGAACTACGCAGGTATCTGTTTATAAAACAAATCGATCAATTGATGAGCTAATAAACAATAAAAAAAGTAGTACTTACCTATTTAAACAATAATTAAGGTGTTATTTATTGTAAAAATATTATATTGGCTTATTTCAGGTTAAAAGTAGCTTCATTTTGAATTAGCACATAATACAATTCTTGTTAAACCTAATATCATTGCATACAATTTTTACAAAGTTTTGTTTTCCACTTGCTTTGATTTTTCCTTTAATTATCTTATTGTTGTGTTATATCCCGAGCTCTCTCTATTCCATTCATCTTTGGTCTTTCGTCTTTTGTTTCTCCGGTTGTTCTCGTAAGTTGTTCTTCCCATCCCTAATATCCGCCTGGATCTGTGTAAATTTCTTATTAATTCTTTTAATACATCCCAGTTTTCCATTTTTCTCACCGCAATTTAGCTCGCCTTGGATTTTTTCAGACTTCTCCTTCTTTCTTTTTCTTGTTTTGCTCATTTTCTTTTAAGAAACTGCTGGTTTTCCCAATGCTGCTTATATTTCTCTTCCATTGTTTTGATTATTTACTTTAATTATTGTTTTATGCAAACTTTATCGTTGAAAATGTCGAAATGACCTTTGGCTAAGGAAATAAAAATGTTGATTGAAGAGAGTGTTATGTTAAAAGATGAAAACAAATATAGGCCACACTTATACGTACTTTAATGCCATTGAAGAAAATGAAACAGAGCTCGAGAAGAGCATTTTTTAATGAAGCAGTAGTTATAGTTATCAGTAACATACTCCTAGATCCTAGATTGAATATGTAATATAGATAATATACAGTTATACCAAAAATGTTAGTTTGGTTTGCAATGTGCTATGTATGAGATATATGCTATGTAGGTATATTATTCAGCATTAAAAATCCAGCTAGAAAATGTTATCAGAAGAAGAGAAAGTATTTCAAACCAAGATTGGCCGGATCCTTTAAGGCGAATTATTTAAATCTTATTTAGAATTCAATATTTTAATTATACTTACCTTGTCTTGTGTTCGCAATAGCTTCTCTCTCCAACAGGAACATATGAATGGTAGGATTTACTATATGAAATATATTTAATAATTAATTAAAAAGAGCATTAAGACAATAATCGCAATGCTTTGAATTTTATTATTCTACATAACATAAATTTAAGTTTTTTTAATATTATGAAACTCAGAAATTTTATAGCTTGGTTTGAATACTTCCCCAAACAATAAAATTAACAGTCCTAGTTCTGAACTGGATCTCCATTTAGAAGTGTAAAATCTGCGTGGTGCTGTAGCATAGACTAAATAATGTTATATGTTCTTTGGTTGTAGTTTGTTACTTCTTATTAAGAGAGCATGCGGGAGGTTACATAAGCACATATTTGAAATTACTAATTAGAATAATTACATCACCACAAATGCAATGCATACGTTACCCTTACATTGAGCGAAAACAGTGGAATTTGCCGTCAGAATGCGTAGGTGAAATTATTGCACCTTTTAAATAACGGTGCACACGTTCCACGTTCCCTGCTCGAGGTTTTATTACAATAACATGCACGTGTGTTTATGTTCACGTGTTGACAGCTCATGGAAGAATGCAAGCAGGAATGTAAAACGCATAGTTTTGCCAGGTCAGGTGGATGTTTAATCGGTAGATCAGTTCGTGACTTTTCGGTAGATAGAGAGAAATTCGGTAGATTCAAATAAACAATACTATTTAAATTTGATTAAAAACGAGTAAAAAGGAACATAAAAACACGGTATTACTGTTTGGACAATAAAAAAAAACACTACAAAATCGATAGCTACTAGGTATAACGTACAATATTTTTTTAGGATTTTGGATATGAAATATTGGTAGTCATACTATTTATTAATGTTTTTGCAATTGAAAAATCGAAACAGTCATTTTCGGTGCCCGCTGTTATTATTTTTTTGTAAGAAGTAGGGCTGATTTTTTCTCGCCCTCTAATTTGTTTCTTGTTTTAGTAGTCATTAAGTTTATCTGAGAATAAACAATATATCGTCTTTTCCAGGCTTTAGATTTGCTACTTCTTGCCAAAAATTCATCAATTCGACTGCTTGCTGCTTGTTTCTTCGGTATTTCTCAGCAAGCTCTAAATTTGAAAATTTTATAGCCACTGTTGATAATATAGGTATTGATCCGGATTTGTCTATCTCAGGGACAATGAATTTTAATAAATTGAGCTCGAGTTCTAAACACATGTAATTGCTCTGGAGTTATCCTTGCTTCGGATGATATAGTTCTCTGAACATTTCCTTCAAAATACACCCCTTTAATAGGAACATAGTTCCCAGGATTTTTAAATTGTGTTTCTTCGATTGGGGTATTTACTAAAGAATTGCGTTTAATGAAACAATGGAATAGTAATTTACGTTACAAGACCGAAAAGTAGTGTTTTACAGGTTGAACCAAGTAGAGCGGGGAGAGTTGGGGAGACCTGCAAAACCCTTTTTGGTCATGTATCGTACAATAATTTTGTACGACATCAGAGTCGAACGCGTTTGCAAAGGATGCAAAATTCTATGGATTTTCACATTACAAAGATTTGAAATTTGTTAAATTCCGAAATTCTTTTTGGACTCCAACCACAATAATTGTATATATCTCGTGTTAAACCTTCTACTTCTACAAATTTGGCGATTTGAGGCAAGCGTAAGAAGCACAAATGAAATGAGTGACATATGCACTTCCTGACGAATAAATGTGGGACATATTTTTTTTAACAAAGTCTACAAAGAATGATGTTGCCCCATCATATCATTCGTTTCTACAGACGCAAACCCCAGTAAGTTATATGTATAAGGAATTCCGCTATCTTCGAAAATAGTTTTTTATGATTATATAAAGTAGTTGCGCCAGTCCCTGATAGTTTAATTAATCCCAGAAAATCATCTTTAACTCTATAATTATTAATAGTAATACTATAAGTACTTCGATATTATCGGGTTATATGTCGATAACTTGTCCGACCGCGAAGCGGGAGGATTATTCTGTCAAACTAACACGATTTGTTATTGTGCAAGAAAACTGTGATATTCTTCACGATCGCGGTGGATTTAGTTCTTCCGCAAGATGTCGTGGCAAACCCTGTAGACTACAGTGGCTTTATACTAGACAGTGTGGCCAATGGGCGGGAATCCGCCATGTTGTTGCCAATATCAAATGGTGATATATGGAAAACTATGAATAAATGCCTCTTATTTAAGTTTTACATGTTACTGTTGTTTAAATTACTGACATAAGTAATTTAACATAATTCCTCTTGTTAGTAGTGTTATGATTTTAATGATACAGCGATTAAAATAATTAAAATTAGATGGTAAATTAATTTAAAATTTCAAATCTCCGTTTCATTCTTGGGAGTTTTTTATACAGGGTGTCCCAAAACTCCTAGGACATAGAGCTATTACGTATTCTAGAGATCAAAATAAGTCGATTGGACCCAACTTACCTATATACTAAAATGTACCGTTTGCCCGTGAGAGAAGTTCAAAGTTTACTTAAAAAATCACATTTTTGTATGCTGTTCAGAAGCGCGTGAACCAATTTTAATGAAATTTGGCACCTGGTCACTTCAAAGGATGCTACTACTTTCAGTAACAAAAGAAAGTAAAAGAACATTGGGAAAGGGTTAAAAACATCTTCACCTCCTGATAAATTTGTTCAGAATTTTAATAGGAAAAGCTTCTAAGGATTTTTTTTTACTCAAACACTGATAACTAATATTAGTGCAGGTTTAATTATATTACAAAATTTAGTTGGCCGTGGACACAAACAAAACTTTTTTACAAGTATTCATGGAACACCTGCACTAATATTGGTTATCAGTGTTTGAGAATACATTTTCTTCCTTCGAAACTATGCAAAATACGGAGTTTTTATAAGAGTCACAAAATGAAGATAAGAACTAAGTCTTCCCTTTAAAAAAATCTTAGAATCGTATCATCATCCTTAAGAAAATTTTGAACAAATTTATCAGGTGGTGGGGATGGTTTTAACCCTTCTCCAATTTTTTTGACTTTTTTTTATTACTGAAAGTAGTCGCATCTTTTGAAGTGCCCAGGTGCCAAATTTCATTAAAATTGGTTCACGCGCTTCTGAACAGCGTACAAAAATTTGATTTTTTAAGTAAACTTTGAACTCTTCTCACGGGCAAAAGGTACATGTTGGTATATAGGTAAGTTAGTAGAAGTGGAGGCTGCTCGGCGGCCATTTTGTTTTTAATTGACCTAATTAATTTGATATCAAATTAATTGACCTAATTAAAAAAGGGATTAGCTACCGAATTACGCGGATTAGCTACCGAATTACGCGGATTAGCTACCGAATTACGCGAATTAGCTCCCGAATTACGCAATTGACCCGCGGATTAAATTAATTGACCTTGATTGACCCCGCGAATTAAATTAATTGACCTTGATTGACCCCGCGAATTAAATTGATATCAAATTAATTGACCTAATTATTTTAATCGATGTAATTAATTAAAAGCGCCATCTTCAATTAAATTACAGTGTTGCCAAATTATTCTCTGTTCCACTTGCTCTTACAGACTTCTCTCTCGTTCCCATTGTGCGACGTTGCCATTTTTATTTCCTGCGAATTAATTTGATCTTGATTGTTCGATTAAACTGGTCGCCATTTTGGATTTATGCCACGAGGATAGCTATGTCTCACTCTTCCTTATTGAGTAACCGACCCTCTCTCTCTTCTGCCGCGAATCAAAAATCTCGATTAAAAATGACTCATAATTAAATAAATCCTCCATTTTGAATCTAACTACAATGTTGCCAATTTATGTTCTGTCTCACGAACCTCTCTTTCTAGTGTATTTGCGGTGTGTCCATTTTTACTGTGGTCTTTATCGCACCTGCTGGGTTATAATTTTTTCTCTCTCTGTATATCAAAAATATAAACTCCTCGGAGTTAAAGACAGTTTTGTATTTTCAAATCCCCGATTATCTCTGTACAAATAAATGAAATGATGCAATTAAAATGGCTATTAGATCGTTTATCAAAAATATAAAACTGTCTTATTTCATTGATTGCCTGAGATATATATATTCCAGAAAATGCATTGTGGTAAGCAAGCATTTTTATGCTTTTTAACTTGACTAAGATGATATCGAGGTTCTGATTGCAGAACAAGAGACACTTATATGGCAAGTGATGTGTTGTCCCGACCCAAACAAAATGTTATTGTTTTTAAATTACCGGCGAATACAAGGTGTAGTTCGATTTTTTTTTTTAATATTTAAACGGAGTAATCCTAGTTGTTTGTAAGTTTTTTGAAATTTAGTAAATAGGTCGATCTCTCTGTATTTCTGAAACTGTAAGAAGATGTTTAAAAATAACTGTGAAACAATGCAACAAGGTCGGCTAGTTTCTAAATGCAAAATCAGCATAAACATGAGTGGACGTTTCATCCCTCAGGCAGTTGTTGTCATTCTATGAAAAGCTTACTGCCTCAATGACTAAGACCAGCTATAATCGGTTGTAAGCCCTCATTGTAGAGACATTTTAAAAAGAATCCCACGATTTCACGTTTCAGCAGGTTCAAGCATTGTTTATAAAAATTGATAGAGCTGATAACTGAGCTCTACTTCGTCGCAACACTTGGCGGTATTCACTTCGGTTTTCTCCTTTCGTGTGTAGCAGTGTGTGTACAGAGTGCTTCAGCAATGGCTTCTTCACCAATACCACTCAGTATCACCGAGATTTTGCGCTGGGTACGGACTGGAGACATCACCGATTACCGTTTTCTACTGCTTGCACACGATTTAATTTGGCTACGGATACGTGAAGGAGATGACTTGATAGAACCAGGACTGACCGAGACCTTTAAAGACCTCTCAAGATATGTGGATACCATACGCGTAAGTGTGAAATATAAAAAATATTTATACAGTATTTTCAAAAATCATTCATTCAGCATAGGCTAGAGGATATAAACTCGTTTTTTTCTTTTTTAATTCCAGAGTTGTGCTTTTAAAAACAGTTTTAAAACAAATCTTTTATTTAAGCATAAAAATCATATCTAGAAATTAAAAAAACATATCTAGAAATTTAAAAAAAACATTACAGTGTAAAACTACATCTACAGAATTTTAAAAACAGTGAAAAGAAAAAACCATTTAAAACGAAAAAGCTGTTAAAATCCATTGTGTCTTAACCATAAATTCTATTTTGCAGGGGAACCGTCAAACGCCAGTGCGCCCACCTCCAGGCTTCGAATCGGCTGGACCACGTGTAAGTAGCTAATTAAGCGATTTTTCAAACGTGGTCGTTATTTACTAAGGGATAATTTACAAATTTTTTATTTTAAAAATATCTCTGCTATTCACGACTGCCTGGATTACAGATAATTTAACCAGTAACTGTAATTGCGTGGTCGTTATTTACTAAGGGTTAATTTACAAAAAATGTTTAACATATCTCTGCTATTCACGAGTGTTTGGATTACAAATAATTTAAACATTAACTGTAATTGCAGACGGTCGAGTACGGGCAAAACTCCATGAGTGCCGCCGTTGCAGGGTCTTCGAACACCCCCTGTATTGATCTGACTCTTCCCGACTCCTCACAGAACGTAAGTTTTTAATCTTTATTTGCGATCGCTAATTTCTGCAACGAGAACAGTGATTTATTAGAATTTTTTAATTAACAGGTTCTGACCGAGATGCCTACAACGGTCGAAAGTCACGAGGAGTCACACGATAGGGTGTACATAGACCTAACTTCACCAGATGCAACCCAAAACGTAAGTATTTTTTTTTCAAAAATTAATTTCTTTTAATTAACTTTCCGCAAATCAACTTCATTCAAATTAAATTTACATCCGCTGTTTTTATAAATTGTCCCGTTTCAAACTTCTTATTTAGCTGTCTTAATCGTCAGGAAATTTATTAGTGTGTAAGTGGGCTCGTGATTTATTGAATTTTTCTTTTTACTAGGATTCGAAAACGTGTGGATACGACCACGACGTCTCTGAGCAAGCTGGCTGTTCTAGTGGGACTGAAAACCCTGCTGAAAATGTAAGTTAACGTTTTGATTCTTTATAAATTATAAAAACTGCAGTTTTAGAAAAATTATAACCACAGTTTTTTATATTGCTAATTTATAGAATTTCTGAACGGCAATGTCTTCTTCATATGAATTACAAGCTGTACAATTATTGCTAAGTATTTTATCTAATGTAAAATAATAAAATATTTTTTTTTAATTACTGCAGGACCGAGGATTTAAATATTTGACGGTCGCAGACGAGAGCTTCAGGCAGAATGCCAAGTTCAATCTGAATTCGCGATGCCTGAATTTTACTTTCAAAGATATCGCAGAGCCGAGCGATCCTCTTTCATGGTTGCAAGTAAGTAATACCCAAATTATTTTTTTCACAGTTAATGTCATTTCTATACTGCCTATAATTTCACTGCACCTGCTATTACACATATAATGCTACTTTTTAAAAAATATTTTTCTTTGAATTATCTTCGATGCAATTTTATTATTTTTTCACAGTTAATGTCACTTCTATACTGCCTATAATTTCACTGCACCTCCTATTACACATATAATGCTACTTTTAAAATAATTTTTCTCTGAGTTATCTTCGATGCAATTTTTATTATTCTGCATATATTTTTCATTGCAGTTTCTCGATTTGCGTATAACTATGTATTTCTACAATTACTTTATTTTTTCCAGGGCGCCTTAGAGGAATTAATTTCCTATATAACATCTGACTCATCCCCTGACGACCGCATCGGATTACTACTGAAGAACGACAACTTCCCTGAAAAACCGATCGGTGTTTCTTTCCGTCGCGTAGACCAGCTATCTGCGGATGCTATAATGGCTGTTTTAGCCAAGATTTTACAGAGTAACGCTGCATTCTTCGCGCGCGATATGCTGAGGCTACAGGTGGATCGAATCACTCTCCCGGTCGGGTCAGGGAAAGGACGACTGCGTCTGACAGGGGTGAGTTTTGGAGAGTTCTGTCGGAGACGCACAGGCATCCTGGTGGTGAGAAACGAGGGGAATGACTGCTTAGCCCAAGCACTAACCCTGGCTATAGCAGTTAAAACTCAGGACCCCGAGCTTGAGCATATGAAGATGGGTTTCCCTATACTGGGTCAGAAAGCTCAAGAATTGTGTGTACAATCCGGTGTTGAGCTCACAAACGGTGGCACTATCGACCATATACGACAATTCCAGGACTTTCTGGTCCAGTATACTGTAGTAGTTTACAATAGTAGAGTAGGCAAGTCCGTTTATTTTGAGGGGCCGAGATCAGCGGACAGAATTGTTTTAAATTTAATCTATGAAGACAACCATTATAACGTCATAACCAGTCTGCCCTCGGCCTTCTCTACAAGTTATTTTTGCGAGTTGTGTCGTGTTCGTGCAGCCACCAGAGATAGACATAGACGCTGTAGATACAGTTGTCCAGCGTGTCATTCCTCCCCGCCCTGCCCGAGACGTGTAGAGTCAATACAATGTAACGTGTGTAACCGGGACTTTCGAGGAGTCGAATGCTTCAATACTCATAACATGAAAGGGTTGTGCAGTAGGTTGCGACGATGTCTGACATGTCTTAATAGTGTATGGGTAGACTCTAAAAACCCCCACCGGTGTGGCATAAAATTTTGTTATATTTGTAAAGCCAGTAGGCCCGTAAGGCATAACTGCTTCATGGCTGAAGATAAGCCTGATAAGAAAAAATTGGAAAAGCATTTCAACTTTGTGTTCTACGATTTTGAATGCACTCAAGATAAACCTTTCGGCGTAACTCAAAATTCCTTTCTTCATGAACCCAACCTCTGTGTGGCTCAAACAGTTTGTAAACTCTGCATCAACGTTCCGGACATTACTCAAAATTGTATAAAGTGTGGGGTCCGACAGCATATTTTCGTAGAGAATCCTGTCCGAGAACTTCTTAATTACATTTCGACATTGAAAACTGATAACTGTGACGTAGTGGCATTGGCACATAATATGAAGGGTTATGACGGGGCATTCATTCTAAAAGAAATTGTTAAGCAAAGGGAACGATGGAATCCTAAAATTATTTCAAGCGGAACAAAACTCATGGTCATTAACTGCGATAATATTAAATTCATTGATTCTTTAAATTACATGCCAATGCCATTAAGTAAGTTACCTGAGACATTTAACTTTCCAGGCTCAAAAGGCTTCTTCCCTCATTTTTTTAATACTTTAGAAAACCAAAATTATGAAGGCGGTCTGCCACCCATACACTATTACGGTGCGGATGAAATGAGGTCATCAGCTAGAGCAGAGTTTATGACTTGGTATAATGACGAACTCGCCAGAAATGTTGTGTTTAACCTGAAGCAGGAACTCGTTAAATACTGCATTTCCGATGTCAATATACTGAGGCAGGCCTGTATCGAGTTCTGGAAGAGTTTCATCGAAGCAAATTCTGTTGATCCTTTCAGGGAAGCCTGTACAATTGCAGGCTGTTGTAATAAAGTTTTCAGGCGTAATTTTCTTAAGAATGAGACAATAGGACTCATCCCTTCTAAAGGTTACAGAATGGCGGATAATCAATCATCTACTGCAATTAAATGGTTAATCTGGATTGAGCATGACTCGGGCGTCCTGATTCAACACGCTGGCAATAGTCGCGAGGTGCGTTTGCGCGAGGGTATCTTAGTCGACGGTTTTTCGCGCCTTACAAACACCGTCTATCAGTTCCACGGCTGCTATTACCATGGATGTGAGAGCTGTTTTCCTGATCAGACCGCTCAACTTGGTAAAGACAGATATGATCAGATGTCTGTAAGGCGCGAGAAAACGGAAGCTACTTCGGCCCGCATACGCTCCTTAGGCTACAGACTCGTGGAGATGAAGGAATGCGATTTCAAAATTTTTTTAAAAAACAACATTGAAGCAGAGACTTTTCTCGAAAATCACGCGGTCATTTCTAATATGCCGTTGAACCCGCGAGACAGTTTTTTCGGAGGTCGTACGAATGCCGTAAAACTGTATCATAAGGCCGAAGGTGACGAACAAATCAAATACTTTGATGTGTGCTCGTTATACCCTTACGTGAATAAGTATGGTAAATATCCTGTAGGTCACCCCAAAATTCACATTGGGGAACAAGCGTGCAGGCTGTTGTCACTTGATACCGTAGAGGGTATAATTAAGTGCTGTGTTCTACCACCTTCGGGCTTATATCATCCAGTTTTGCCTCAGCGCATGCACGGTAAACTTATGTTCGTTCTGTGCAAGACTTGTGGTGAAACCATGAATGCAGGGGAGTGTCGTCATACACAGGATGAACGTAAATTTATCGGTACATACGTAGCCGATGAACTCCGAAAAGCTGTCGAGCTGGGGTATCGTGTATTAGAAATGTACGAGATTTGGGAATATGAAGTCGTACAGCACGACAAACATCTGAAGACAGGGGGGTTATTCTCTAAATACGTGGACAACTTCCTAAAGATCAAACAGCAGGCGAGTGGGTACCCTACCTGGTGTGGGGATGACCAAGCGCTGAAGGATCAGTACATTGCTGAATATATGGATCGGGAAGGTATCGCATTAGACCCAGCCAAAATCGTTAAAAACCATGGAATGCGCTACATTGCGAAATTATGTCTAAACAGTTTCTGGGGTAAATTTGCACAAAGGGAGAATTTAATGCAATGCGATATCATTACCGATCCATACGAGTTATTCAGCAAGATGACAGATCCTTCGGTGGTTGTTCACTCGCTCACTATAGTCGATGACGAGACCCTCATTTTAAACTGGGATCGTCATGACGACGGCATAGAGCCTTTGCGCACAGTAAACGTCGCGCTGGCAGCTTACACGACTGCTAATGCTCGATTGGAGTTGTACTCGTATTTGGAGAAGTTAGGTAGACGAATTATTTATTTTGACACCGATTCGGCGGTCTTCACTCAATCACCTGGTGAATGGGGTCCTGAAACAGGCGACTTTCTAGGGGATATGACTGACGAAGTCGAGTGTTATGGTCCAGGCAGCCGTATTTTAGAGTTTGTTTCAGGCGGCCCTAAGAACTATGCTTTTAAGCTGTTTTCAACGTTTAAAAACGCCGAAGTCGTTGTTTGTAAAGTTAAGGGGATCACCCTTAACTATAGAAACAGTCAGACTGTAAACTTTGAGACCCTTAAAGACATGGTTCTTAACAACGCCGAGGCCACCTACGTGCAGACTGACCGTAAAATTTCTAGAACGGCTGCCTACGACGTTATCTCGAGACCTGAACGGAAAATTTTCAGAGTTCAGTACAACAAACGGCGTAGGATCGAGGACTGCTACGATACACTCCCCTATGGGTTTAGATGATTCGAATCGATTTTAAAGTAATGGGCATGCTGGACACTGTGTATATATAGGACGCGTATTTATTGTTATTTTGTATATAGTATTCGTATTTTAGAGTACCTGGTGACTCTTTGCTACTTCGCACATCAATTCTTAATGTTAATCCACTATTCCCTTTTTTCATGTGGTGTGTATTTTTATAAAAAAAGTTAGAGAAATGAGTACGAACAAGATCATTTTCATACTTCCATCTGTAAAACGATTGCGAACACGACACTCGCGTATATATTAAAACTATTTTACATATGAATTGTTTAATTCAAACGTTTCGATATGTTTATGATTTTGTGATTTTTTTTGTAGAATGAAATTTGAAATGAAGATGACTCTCCATATTCTAGTTGTTATAAACTATTTGCAAACAGTGTGTGCGCTTATTGTATTAAAAACTGTTAATAAAATTATGGGGTATCGTTCTAAGCTCTAGAACTAAGAAAACTCTAATATTGTGAATACATTTATTTAAAACAATATATATTTAAATTATTACAGCATGATCGTGTTTTACTACAGACTATAAGCATTAACTAGGTTGAATAAGGTAAAGTATTCATTGAAAAGCCCTCTTACATAATAGTCATTACAAACTAAATGATCAGAAAACATATTTACAAAATCAGACATAGAAACATTGTTAATTCTATAATACAAAAACATTAGACAATATAAGCCGCACACTTCAGAACTAAAATCTTGCAATATTTTTTTATTATAAATCCATCTTTTGGAGTTTTGCTGTATAAATTTTAAGTGATAACCAGCGGGCGGGCGACCATAAGAGTCGAAATATTCGCCATGTCCAAGCTCGTCTATATACACGGCGTCCCAGTGTTCACCAGGCCGGTTTGATGGATCCGTATTGACGACGATAGCTGTCGGTCTTGAAACTTTTAAAGGAAGTTGGTCAGAAGCAAAAACATAACGTTTTACATTCAACGGACTCGGAATTATCTGCAATATTTTCTGAACTTCCAGTGTATTCATTTTTGTACCAGTCGGTCAGGATTAGTGTGTTTTCCAGGGCGCAGCTAGGCTGGCGGATGTTGTGGTTAAGGCACTGGACCGCTGCAGTTGTTTTTCGTAAAAGTTTTAAAGACGGGCACCCTAGATCCTCCAGATTCACGACCGCTTGATCCAGAAAACTTAGAACTTCCTTTTTTTCTCGGCCTTTAACGTACACTTTTTCAAATTTACTGAGAACTCTTGCTAGTTCAGTTTGAAATTCCTCAAAATTTACGGAACCAGAATTCCATGCTAGACCGTGATGTTTACGCTCCAGGTACTTTATGCACTTTTTGACGAAATAGGGTTGGACTGTGTAATTTGCAGGCGGTTTTAAAACGAAAACTGCTAGTTGCTTGCCGTCAGCTGAAATAACGGCCACTTCTTTTGGAATAAACTGTTTATTTTGGCCACGGAAGCCTTGCAGGTCTACGAATGCAGAGTCCATACTGACGAAATGTTTGAGCATAACTAAATTTAAATCTTGTTGTCGGGCTTTTTTAACTACTGAAATCCACCACCACATTTCGCTGTTTATCGATTTCTACAACGTTGTCAAACTCGGCGTAAACCAGACAATTAACAGTTTCTTCCAGTGATTGCTCAAAACCAACTTCTAAACGTAGAGAGCCGTTTTTTAGAAGATTCCAGTGTGTTGTGGCATTCGCGGCCAGATCTGGGGTTAAATCGAAAGCAAACAGACAATAGCCATGGGGGTAATCCTCGCGTTTTATCGCATTGCCCTCATCGAGAAAATGAATTCCAGTGCCCGAGAACAGAGTATGATATGCCTGTACATACATGCCATTTTTAGTGAAATCAGGCTGTAGGGGCTTTGAAGGAATTTGTTGCCCATCGATGTACAACGAAAAATAATTGATTTTGTAGTTATTAAAATTGAAGGGGTTTGATGCATAATGGCCATTAAAAGCTTTATTCGAAACAAAACCTACAATACACCGTTTCGGTAATTGGCCCAGAAAGATATTATCCAGAGATTTTCGCTGAACGTTGGACGGAATCGTCAGTACTTTCACATCGGCCCTCGTAATCGGATATTTAGCGGGCGATGTTTCCAGTGCTTTCGTATGCGCTAGCAGTATAGAAGGGTTTATTTTCATTTTTCTTACAAGCAAACTGGCATCGGTAATTTTTACCTTGTATGCTGTACCCTCTGAGGCCATTAAGCTGAAGGAGTCACGCGATCTTATAAATTTGACTCTCATTTCAACTCCGTTGATTAGAAATTTTTCTTGATTGAATAAATCCGAATGTACATGACCAATAAGCTCGACTGATTTGCTCGAGGCCGTAAAAGATTGCCGTTTTACGAGTCCCTCATTCGTGACGTCATCCATTTTACGGGCAGTATCTGTATACCAAAGACCGCACGTTAAATGCGAATTTTTGCTGTCCGGTCCGTAATTTAGGAGAGTTTCAATATACGAACGGTAGGCATACGTGTTGTTTGGAGGGCTTACCAATTTTTGATTCAAATACACTTCCACTTGATTAAACAGAGAATGCAGCCAATTATTAACGGGCCCCACCGAATCTTCCTCTGTTATCATCGTGTCGTCCTGTTTAACAATTTTAGCAGTAATATATAACATGGTCTGGCTTAAATCGGTGTAATCGTTGCCGTTGCCGGGTACAACAAATTCAATCGGTGCGTCATCAGTTAGCGATGAAAGCGGCTTGTAAAAAATCCATTGTCCATTTTCAATGCTGGTTTGGGTTGCAGGTAAAGCGAACAAATCTAGCTCTGATTTCACGCATTCGCAGGATTGTGCGTGAAGGAATGCCATGGTAATGGTTACTTGCCGGAGAAAATATCAGAGTAAGAGGCCTTGTTTGGCTTCCTCCTAGCAATTTTTCTTGTAGACTGATTGGAGTCGAGTATGCGGCGTCTTTTATATCCTGATCCTTCCATTAGAGTATCGATTTTTCTGTCGGCTTTACGTTTGAGATTTTTTCCTGCCTCCTGTACACGGTCGCGGAACGCGTCCCTTATTGGTCGATTTTCAGTGACATCCCCCAGAATGTTAGCTCCTGTCCTTAAAGCTTCTTTTCCAACGACTTTGGCGCCGGTTTTAAAAAGTGGCAGAATACTGCGAAAAATTCCTCCAAGAAAACTCCCGATTCCATGGCCTTTTTGATATGGTGAACCTCGGTAAATTGCTCCAATTCCGTTGCCTGCTTGATTGGCGTAATATTGCTGATAAGGACAGTCCATAGCAGCTACTGTATTCTCTTAAAGTGTAGTTTTAAACTCAGCGTTCCAAACTCGAATGGCATCTCAGCACCCGTTTCTGTTTTTATATTAACCTCGATATTCTCAAACTCTCGTTTCATGACATTTATATAATGAGCCGGTGAAAATATAGCGTCTTTGTGACAGCCATAATTGTAATTATCAGAGGTCACGTTAACAATACGGAGAAGTGGCGCTAGGACATCACCCACAAGCTGAGGCTCCACAATATCGCAGTAAATAAACATTTGTGATGGTAGACCCACCCAGATGTTTGCAGGGTGGCTGGGTGTTAATGCACCAATTAAATTTATATCTGGCTTGTACCCAAGTTGTAAGGCCAGCCTTTGCGAAAACCCCAGCATCTTCAATGCGTCGGTCTTAATTTCAAGCGAAACTCTTTTTGTCACTCTACTATATTGAAAATGCAGTAATTTTCCCAATAGCTCGTGATTGTTGATTTCGGCCGTTATATGTTCAATGGTTTCATAGTTGCCTGGCTGAATACAGATAACGTGCCACCCGCCCCCGCCTGAATAATAAATCTGTTCTCTATCACTTTTAAAATACGCACTAGCGTCTTGTAACAAATTTTTCACCTTCGTATGCGCTTCTTCACCATCTTGTTCCTTCGGTATTTCTGTACGATAATACACGAGATTTTCTGTATCAGTCACAGCCAAAAAAGAACACGGATACTGAACTTCCGCGATCCCTGTGACCCACTGGCCTGGCAACCTTATTCGCTTAGGTAATTGGGTCGTGAATTGCGCTGTCGTGTTATCGGGGAAATACCTGATTGAACTGTTGCTTAACAAAGTTAGATAAAATTCGTCGTCCGTGTTCATATCTGTTGTAGATTAGCCTCGGAGATCCAGGAATTGAATTTATCGCTATAATTTTGCCACTTTACAAAGTACTCTTTATTTTTGCCACGACCTCTTTCTTTTAACACTTGATCGACTTTAAACAATGCGTCACCATCCAAAGTCACTGGCTGCAACTCTTCTTCATAAAAAACTCCCTCTATCGCCTCGTCGCTTAAATCAACTACTTCGTACACTGGCGGTTTTCTATTAATCACTTTTTTAATTATAAACACTTCACCACTCCAATTAGTTTCGTATCCCTTCTCGAATGCGTGCTTTGTTCTGCTGATTCTTACATGCTGACCTACTTTATATTTTGCTGGTCTGCTAAGTCCCACCCCTTTTTTATACAAATTGTTCCACACTTCAAGTATATTGTTTTCGTTTACATCGGAGGGCGCCATCTTGATGCTTGAATGATAACGATTGTTGTACGATTTCATCAAATCTTGCAAGACGTTCATGTATTTGTATGAATTAGAGTATGTGAAATAGCGCCACATTCTAGTTTTTAATGTTCTATTAAAACGCTCAACTACTGCGGCCTTAACATCGGGATTCTGCGTCACATAAAAGTTGATATCATGTTGTTTGAAAAAATTCTGCACAGATTTAGCAATAAATTCTTTTCCTTTGTCAGTTTGTAAATTTACAGGGGTGTTTTCGGCTTCAGCAAATATTTCACGAAACGCTTTTATTACTGAATCGGCGGTTTTAAATTTAATAGGTCTCGCCCAAGCCATCTTGCTAAACACATCAATCACAGTTAGAATAAAATTATTTCCGGCGTTGTACTCGGCTAAACTCCTCATATCGCAAAGATCGGCCTGCCATAATTCGAAAATATTGTCTACGATATATTTATTTCTAGGAAATTTTTTTCTTGCAGTTTTGTGAATGGTATATGCATCCTGTTTGTGCAACCATTCTTTTACTTGTGTACTGGTGTGATTATTTTTCGCCGCAGAAATTAACGAGTTGGCGCCGGCAAAACCTGAGGGGTTAGCAGGGTCATAGTATATTGCGTCCAAATTCATTATGATGTAAGTTTGAGTCGCTCCCAGCCCGCGATTGTAGTTGGGTTTGAAGTTTTCTTTCGCTTCACTGTTTTTCTGGTTACCGTCTTTTGCTTGGAAGTTGTTGCTGTCACAGCCAATTTAGATTCTGGTTCGACGTCGCTTTCCACCTCAGATTTCCTTACGTGTTCATACTGCAGTGATGTACTTTGACGTTTAGGATTACCAATCAGCACCTGAGGCACATTGCTCTCTTTAAGATAATCGGCAAACTTGTGCCAGCCTTGAGGATTGGCTGTTTTCCGGGGCCTTAGCACGTCGTGCACTAAATCGATTATGTTAGATGAGGGCAGGACTTCACCTTTTATAGTAACTGTCCCCTTATTATCCCAATCCACGTCGTCTGATGCCTTTAAAATACGTAAAAAGGCTTCGCCGTTTTTCTTATAAGTGACAGGCAGCGTCGCTAAAATATCAGAGTCTGAAATGCCCCTGCTGCTCGTTTCTATAGGTAGCTTGATTGCCTGTCTCGTTTGGTCCGCAAAATGCAGGTACCTCTGCAGCACCTGGTTGTACTGAACCCATTTATCGTGATCTGCCAGTTTTGAAGACAAAACTTTATGCATCTCGTTGTCAAGTTGTGATAATATATTTTGTTCTGATTTCTCGGTATCCTTAAAACGCTGTATAAGTTCAGGCGGTACAATCATCATCTTCTTTGCATGCTCCATTTTACTTGAAAATAGAACTCAATACGCCCGTAATTAATGGGGCTAATATCAGCGGTAGGAAAGCTCCGCCTTTCTGGATCAGGATTCGTCGCTTCTTTTTTATAGGCTCGCCAGGCTTAACCAATTTTCTGAGAACTTTTTTATGTTTCGCGATTCTTGATTTTTGAGACGTCGATAAAGGTATTTTTCCTTTTAGAGTATTATACACGCACTCGCAGATGCAGTGGATTTGTTTATCGCCCACGGTTTTTAATAATGCTGCTCGCTCCTTAGAGCCTAATCTATGCAGAGCACGCAGCAATTCTGAATTTTTGATTACAGCACGAGACATTACTGATGAATGATTTGAAATTGGCTCGAGTCTGAGTTTTTATACCCCTTTTTCGGAATATAAATATAGCACGCCCCGTCTTGCCGAAAAATCGATGTTCTGTACCTAGCTATATCTGGTGTATTTTGTTTTAAATCGAATAACAAATACCCATGTGCTTTAGCCGTAGCGTTTTCATATGCTTCCTGTAGAAAACGCGGATTTTCTGGACATATCTGCCTGGTTAGATGCTTGATTTGAGCCCTGTCTCGTGGATTTTTAAATAAAATGATGTAGTGGGCGTTTAGGGAAATATCTCGCTGTCCTTTTCCTTGGTGAAAAATGTTTTGTGTTAGAAAAAACACACTGAGATTGCGATGATGGCAGCCTTTTGTAAATATGTCGACTACGTCGCCGTTTGTCTCTCTCATTAAATCGTCAATTATTAAAAGTTTCGGTTCGGCTCCGTCAAAAGACGTCATGTCAGGCAGCCCTTGTTGAAATTCCGTAAAAAAAGTCAAATCTTCGTACAGTTTTTGCCACTCGCCATAGCACCAGATAACTTTAGTGAAATTTACATTGCAAAGTTTGTTCATATTTTTTAAGAAGTTTACTACAAAATACGACTTGCCTGACCCTGAGGGTCCAGCCACAATAGCCGAGAATGGATGTACAAACTGCTGATCCATTTGTGCGATTATTACAGTAGAGCGGTCGTGAATAAACTAAATTTTAAAATTAGAACACTTATAATAAATAAAAAATTTATGGCGGGTGTGGGGTTTGAACCCACGAACTCTTACGAGACCGGCTCTTAAGACCGGCGCCTTTACCGCTCGGCCAACCTGCCGTGTGTATAAATCACCACTTATCGCATAATTAAAGGCCCCATAGAATAAAACATTTTTATTTACATAAATATATACAGACATAAATATATAGACATAAATTAAGCGTTGTACAGTTTTAGATCGTCATTATCAATCATTCTTTGAATTTCGTTCGTGACAAACATTTTAAATTTGAATACTAGTTCCCATAGTATAATGTCATTAGCGAAATCGCAAAGCAACGTGTTAAAAATAATTGAATCGTCCAGGCGAACATTTTCCAGGTACTGGACTTTCATAGCAACGGCACTACCGAACTTTTCAAAAGCGCTCTTTACACGTTTTAGTTCGTTAACTTTAATTACCACCAGGTTATACATGGGTATCAGATTTTTCAGCGTCTCGTAGGTTATATAGATGGCGAATTTATTTGCTGGGTCCGTGGAGATGATTTTCCAGGTATCGTTGGCCACATGCTCCACAGAGTGCTCGGGGAGGTGCAGTTTGAAAGGTTCGTGGGTCGCTAGGGCATCCCCCAATACCTGCAGAAAAGCTATGAAGTCGTCAGCTCTGAACGAAACACCAGCTCCGATGTCGGTTTTAAGGATTCTGACGACCACTTCAAATTCTTTATAGGGGTCCAGGCCTAGATGCACCGCTTTGCTTACGCTGTTGTTTAGTGGCACGTAGAGGTCGCACAGCAGACGCTTCTTTTCGCGCCTGGTTTGACGGTCCTCAGTCGGCCTGGCCGTAGTCACATCGTAGGACGGCAACGTTTCCTCAGCAAACACTAACAAATCTTCAGCTGTAATGGTAGGCTGCGGCGATGTCCCCCGGGTATCGGCTGTTGTAGGCGGCCCTGCGCGGCGTTGCTTTTTATTAGGAGACGACATGTTCTTACTTGTTTTATGGCTCATATTGTAGGCTGCTTCCCTGTTGCTGGAAGTTCCGGGGTCCACCTCAGATTCACTTGTAAACGGGGTACTGTTAACACACAGGATAATTGAATCAAAGTCAATGCACTTGTAAACGGAGCGAATGTTTAAAACAAATTCGATGCACTTGTAAGTGAAGTACGGCTGTAACAGGGAATGACTAAAATAAACTCGAAGCAGGTGTCCCCACTCCCATATGGCAGCTACGCTATGACTTGTTTACTAAATACAGGCAGGAACTTGCAAATTCGACGGTCAACTTCTTTGTCCTCGACCGGCCTGTCACGGACAAGACGGAACAGGATATTTTACAAGACTCAACATTCATTACACATAAATTTATGCTAACCGTTGTATAATTTCTTTTCATTCCGGGTGCGAGAGAGCAAAAAAATATAACCCAGCAGGTGCGATAAAGACCGCAGTAAAAATGGCCACGTCGCAAATACACTAGAAAGAGAGGTTCGTGAGACAGAACATAAATTGCCAACACTGTAATTAAATCCAAGATGGCTCCTTTAATTAATTACATCGATTAAAATAATTAGGTTAATTAAAATGATATCAAAATTGGCAACACTGTAATTAAATCCAACATGGAGCCTTAAAATTGGCAACACTGTAGTTAAATCCAAGATGGCGCCTTTAATTAATTACATCGATTAAAATAATCAGAACCTCGATATCATCTTAGTCAAGTTAAAAAGCATAAAAATGCTTGCTTACCACAATGCATTTTCTGGAATATATATATCTCAGGCAATCAATGAAATAAGACAGTTTTATATTTTTGATAAACGATCTAATAGCCATTTTAATTGCATCATTTCATTTATTTGTACAGAGATAATCGGGGATTTGAAAATACAAAACTGTCTTTAACTCCGAGGAGTTTATATTTTTGATATACAGAGAGAGAAAAAATTATAACCCAGCAGGTGCGATAAAGACCACAGTAAAAAATGGACACACCGCAAATACACTAGAAAGAGAGGTTCGTGAGACAGAACATAAATTGGCAACACTGTAGTTAGATTCAAAATGGAGGATTTATTTAATTATGAGTCATTTTTAATCGAGATTTTTGATTCGCGGCAGAAGAGAGAGAGGGTCGGTTACTCAATAAGGAAGAGTGAGACATAGCTATCCTCGTGGCATAAATCCAAAATGGCGACCAGTTTAATCGAACAATCAAGATCAAATTAATTCGCAGGAAATAAAAATGGCAACGTCGCACAATGGGAACGAGAGAGAAGTCTGTAAGAGCAAGTGGAACAGAGAATAATTTGGCAACACTGTAATTTAATTGAAGATGGCGCTTTTAATTAATTACATCGATTAAAATAATTAGGTCAATTAATTTGATATCAATTTAATTCGCGGGGTCAATCAAGGTCAATTAATTTAATTCGCGGGGTCAATCAAGGTCAATTAATTTAATCCGCGGGTCAATTGCGTAATTCGGGAGCTAATTCGCGTAATTCGGTAGCTAATCCGCGTAATTCGGTAGCTAATCCGCGTAATTCGGTAGCTAATCCCTTTTTTAATTAGGTCAATTAATTTGATATCAAATTAATTAGGTCAATTAAAAACAAAATGGCCGCCGAGCAGCCTCCACTTCTACTCCCATGAACAAGGTCTAGGCATGCAGAGTACCAGGTACCTTTGTCCTACTTAGAATTTTGCCGAGACTAAGGAGTTTCAACCTTAGCAAGGGATCTTTTACATGCTACACATCGTAGTAACATGGGACCCACAGCTTTACATCACTTCCGAATGATGGCATTCTGTAGAGGCTTTCATCCGCATTTTTTTATTTTTAAAAACCTCACCGGGATCGGGGATCGAACTCTCGACCCTTAGATCAGTAGCCAGAATGCTTACCACTGAGCTATGGAGCCCGGCTGTCATATGACGTTAGTCACTGCGTAAACGAAATCCCTCTACCCACCACTACTGATTACTGGTTAAAATACATATAACCAAACTTTGTA